>CAEFZY010013724.1:0-25296 GCA_903066815.1 Brachyrhaphis roseni
TGAGGTGTTGTTTAATTTATTTTTAACATTGTTTTTTCATACATTTATGCTAGGGTTGCCCAAGTCTAGTTTTCCAGACCTACCACTGCAACTTTAGATGCGTTCCTTCTCTAACACCTGGATCATTGACTCATTACTAGGCCTCTACAGAACTGAGTTGCTGCTAATGAAGGAAGTCAACTTTTTGTCTGGGGTATGTTTTACCAGGGATGCATATAAAAGTTGCAGTCTGGAGGACTGCACTTGGGCATTCCTGATTTATATCGTCAATGTGGCCCGCTGAGGGGGGCCAATATGCTGAAGTGGCCCTTGGTGAAATTGAGTTTGACACCCCTGGGCTAGACTGTTTAGTGCATGGATCTATCCAGTGCGTTTCTAGTTTTGACATTTTTTTTCTCATACTTAGATAAGGTAAATGTCGACATAAGGAGACATATTTTACGAAGCCTATACTAAAAGTGTAAATCTTAAGAGAAAGGGAAGGGCGATAGAGACAGGGTCACGTCAGAAGGTGGGTTAAACTTCAGGAGGAACAATAAAAAGCAGGATGAAAGGAAATTCTAAAGAAAACACAGAGAAAGAAAAGGAAAAACAGAGGAGATAAGAGATGTTGTCTGGCCCACTAAGCCCTCTGGGGTGCGTTGTAGGTTTTGTTCTTTTTCTTTTTATTGGATTTTCGACAGCAGAACAAGATCTGTAGAAAAGCGGCCTCAGCATTGTTGGGAGCTTGATTTGACTGCAAGCGTTTCCTTTAAGTCTGCACATCGCAAAGAGAGATAGAGGGGGAAAGATCAGTCACGACTTCAACACTGCATTTAAGTTAGAACTTCAACATCTGCGGAGGCACAGGGAGATTCCTCACTGCTGCTGTTTTAATGCCATCCTTTAGGGGAATTTATTTATACATATTTACATGAAAATATTTAGGACCAAAAATATTTTTTTCCACTCAACAATTGCTTTATTTTTTTTAAGCAATCATGCCAAATCGTTTTTATGATACAGTTTCTGACACCAGAAAAATTAATAATAATTAAAAGTCAGTTTCAATCAGACACAAAGACTTTCATATTTAGAGATCCGTCTGAATGTGGTGGGAAAAGGGGAACCTTGTGAGACGGAGCATCAGGTTGTTGGGGATGTTTTGCTGCAGGATGGACCAGAGCAATTTACAAAATAAATGACACAACGAGGAAAAAACCATTATGTAGAAATAGTGAAGCAATGCCTCAAGGCGTCGGTCAGAAAGCTGTAGATTTGACACAAATGGGTCTTCTAGTTGGAAAAAGACCTAAAATGTACCACCAAAGGGGTTTAAGGGCAGTAACGTTAGCAGCTGAAGAGGCCGTCACGATGTCCAGATCTTTGTCCCAGAGAAATTATGAGCAAAGCCCCAAATCTGACTTAATTCCTCTGGTTCAGGAATAAGAACTAAACCCAGCAAGTTAGTGGAAAAAGGCTGTGAAGTGATGTGCCAAACATCTACGTATACGTATTGCAAGGAGTATACAGGAAAACATGCAAGCTTCTGAATTTGAAGAAAGTAGTAAACAATTTCTGAAAATTCTCTGATTATTCAACCATTCAGCAAATAGAAATGATTCTACTGATTCAAACTCATCTGAAGCAGGAAAAGTCTGGTCTGGTTTGATATCACAACAAACAAATTGTATGAACTATTTCATTATTTTAATAACCTGGTGTTGCTCATGTATTGTAAATGCAGATTTGATAAATAAATGACTTTTAATTGTACAAGTGAGACAGACGGAGCAGGGGGTCAAACCGGCAACCTGCTGGTCACTGGACGAACCTCTACCACCTGAGCAGTTGTATATGTATATGATGTTTATTGTGCATAGAGATGTATTGTATCTATGAATCAGTTTCCTCTCATTTCTTCTAAATGGACTCATTTTACATTTTTTGGGGGGGGTTAGTATTCACTGTAAAAAGTGACACCTGCAATTATTTCCAGATGAACAGCGACACTCAATCTTAAATTATTAGTCTGATATCATCAGACATTTGAAGTGACTTGCTTAGCACTTTAAAGTTTGGAACTTTCCAAAACGAGAATAAAAAAACATCTAAATATTCTGATTTGTACTGTAAGTGTTGGAGACGCTCCAGAGATAATGTCCAATCAGGCAGCAGTCTACGCTTCTGGGATTCATGACTGACTTTCAGCCTTCCATCCCTCCAAAAGTTTCTTAACATTTTACAAACTCACAAAAAAATCTGCAAATGGGAACCATAACCGATATTACTTTTACAGAATGTTTCTTAAAGTTCATATAGCAGCCAACACATTGAGTCATTTTTGTGGCGAGTGTGTCCGATCGTCTCCACCCTGATCACACGTCACCTTTCGTCTTTCTCTGACCTCAGACCAGCTTGTAAATGTCAAAATATAATAGGTGTTTTGTTGTGACATTTCCAAAGCCAATTTATAATCCAACAAGATTAACCCAATAAACTTTGATGCCGTTCTCCACTGCCGGTCTTTGTGAGAGGGAAAGATATGGCTACTTGTTCCTTTACCCGCAGCCGCTGCAGACCTCCGAGGACCAGCTTCGCTTCGCTGTTTGATGTTTGCGGCGTGACGCAGATGGAGCACAACGTTGGGGAGTAAATTATTCATCATTAGTCATGGGATCCTTTGAGCGATTGGTGTTGAAGAACCTAAAGAAAACAACACAGGTCAGCGTTCATGCTCAGTGTTGTTCTTTGTTCCTTTTCTGAAAAATGTTGAATCCTGTCTTCCTTCGAGCTTCGTCTTACATTCAGTAGTTTCTTCTTTGAGGCTTGTTGCTCGGATTGCCTTTGTTTTCCTCCACTGTCAGTTTTCTGCTGTAAAAATCTGTGGATACGCAAACAGTGATCTTCAAGCTTACCCTCTCATTCAGTTGAAGTCGTCTAGCTGTGAACAAGCGCTTCCTGCATAGCATCTTGGGATTGAGGCCCTTTTATGAGTGTTTGTTGTTTATTTGGAAGGTCCTCATGTATAGTTATTTTATTTGTTTGTTTCATTTATTACAGTTTAAAATTAACAAATGTTTTGGATGAAAATGAGAAGTTGAAAGAAAAAAAAGTTATATTGACTATGCTTTCACTCAAAAGTCAATTCACTTTAACTCTTTCATGTGCAGCGGTCACTACAGTGGACAGCTATCTAAAAACCATTTTCTCGTGTTTCTTGTGGATTTTTATGGTTGAAATGCACACAGACCACTAAAGTGGACATTAGTGCATCATATAATACACTGCCAACTACTGGCCACCCACTGCAATTGCATGAACATTTTTGTTAAATCCAATATGGCCGACAGACAAAAAAGCATGCTGACCAACCCAGTCCCTCCTTCTACTGTAGAAAACTCTTGAAAGTAAAAAAAAAAATGTTGTGACATCAAGTAAGCCCTAAAGACCAAAACTACTGATGTATTTTCCAAGTAACAATTTAGCATTTGGAGAAAAATTACAACTGATCAACTAGAAAATAAATCTAGCAAAATAAATTTTCCCCACCTTTTTTTTTTATTCCTTAAGAAACTTAAACACTTTGGGGGAAAAAAATCCTTACATAAAGGATCATAATTCATGGATGAAAGGGTTTTGAGCATCAATCATCCAACCATGTAGCTTCATCTTCCAACACAAAACAGATGATGCGTATATATACAGCCAAAAAATATTAACAGAAAGAGTAGCAGTGGCTAAGCAGCGCAAGCAAATATCACCCTGTGCTTATGATAGTCGGTCTGTGGCTAATCTTTGAAATGTGAGTAAAGATCTGAGAAAATTATGATGAAGTTTTGGCTTCAGTTTCAATTTCCCATCTGTGGGAAGGGGTCAGCGTTGGCGCGAGGGACCACGCGTATTCATGTCAGGTTTTAAACCTGCGTGGAAAGTGGCAGGCCTCGTCTGGAGCGCACACAGACTTTATAAACGAGACCCCTGGTCATCTTTGCTCTCTGTTTCCAAAATGTGACAATGGCAGGGAGCTTTTACTTTATTATTCTCCTCAGCTCTGGAACAACTACCTGATCACCTTTTGGCTCCTTTAAATTCTAAATGAAAATGTCACCGTTTACTGCAGCTTAAAGGCCACAGGTTACTTTATCATCGTATTTCTAACCTGTCTTTGCCTTTTCTTTGCTTAATATTGAAATAGAAAATGCCACCATTTTGGCTGCGCTTTTCCCACATGGTGCAAACCAGACATTTAAGGCTACTGCTACATTTCTGAGGAAGGATAAGATTATTAAGAGTCAAACAGAGCCGTTACAGAGCCGTTACAGAGAGGCTGGTGTGAAGACAGTGTTGACACTCAATCATATCAAATTAAACTACTTCAAAGTATAATGATCAATTACACCATGTTTGATGTTTGGGAGTACAACAACACCCATTGGAGTGAGACTCAGTGCTGTATGATGAAGCAGTTGTTAGCCCTGTGCTATTGGAGCAAAAAAGGTCCTTGGTTCAATTCCTGACTTGCCGTCCTTCTGTATGGAGTTTGAGTGTTCAACTTCAAACTTGAATGTGTGAGTTCTCTCCAGGAATTCTGGCTTCGTCCCACAGTCCAAAGAGACGACTGCTGGTCATCCTGAAGAGGCCTGATGGTACCAGAGCAACGTCACAAACTAAAGCCGTAAAATGGGTTTTTCTTTTCCTCTTGTGGTGAGTTGACCACACGTGGGAGATTTCACCAAATAAAAAAGTCGTACATGGAGGGTTCTTCCCAATGTTCAGTATCTTGTTGCTTTAAGAATGAAATGGGAGAGGATTGACGGGTGGCAGAAAGGTATGCAGTAAGACGTAGAAGCATTGGTACATTACGAAGCTTGACGGCTCTGTGGGACTGGCTGCTGTAGGCAGCTACAGACGAAGACTGACGGAAACACTGGAAACTGGGGATGAACTTTGACACTGTTGGACTTCCATCATGCCAGTCAAATACATCGTTGTGAAGATAAGATTTACAGCAATGAAACTGTCACACACTAATCCCAATTAAACAAACTTTATTCACCTGTTTTGCAAATTGGAGAAATTTGCCTGCTTAACGTCGGTCCAAATCACAATAAGCTTGTTTGTGAGATAAGGAGTTAAAAGACATGCCTCGCCATCATCCTCCAACTACTTCCTGTGCTCTTCTTCGTCATGGGGAGTAACAACTTATTGTCGATCATGTGACTCAAGTCATGAGAAATAAGCCAGTTTTGACACGGCCTGAGAACCCAACCAACTCATCCTAGCGCCAAAGCAATTATCAATGATCAACAGAAACACAGCTTGTGTTGACACTGTTCAGTAAAGAGATGAATTTGTACTGTTTTTTTGGTTATTTTTGTCTAATAACAAATGTTAATTAGTTTGTTCCTATTGGAAGGCCTAAGGTGCCGTTAACTGACAATGGAGTGGAAATGTAAGCCCTTCTTGCTGCCACCAGGCTCTTCCTCAGCCTTCATCTTCACAGTATAAAGGTCAACCTTTTACAAACCCTTGAGGCTCAGTTCCAAGTTTTTGCTGAAATCAGATTTGCTTTGCATTGTCGTTCATAATACCTGCTAAAAGCGACTGCAGTCAGACGTCTGTGTGAACGGTTTACAAGCCCAGAGCGACTTCCATGTGCAGAAGAAGAATGTTGACATCGCACAGCAGCGCTCGTTTTGTTAGCAATGGATGCCACCGACCATGGAACGATTTTAAAATGATTCATAAGACAAAGGAAGCTGAACCTTCAGTAGCAATAGCTTTCTGTAGAGAAGTCTGTTTGATTTGAAGTCAGAGCCAAGAGCGGTGGTATTGTGATGCGCTTCTCTGACACAAACGTCTTTCATAAATTCAGAATCTTGATAATTATAATTTTCAGTCATTGCTTACATCCAGATTTACATCGCTCAGATTCTTCTTATGCAGAATTATGTCACATTAATAGCAAACGTTGGCTAAAATGTAACACAGCTGCTCAGATCGGATAGATTTTTGGGTGAAAAGGTCAGAATCGGGCCATCCAGACTGCTGTGAAAAAATCTAAATTTGACATTGCTATGGTCTCCGTTAGCAACAATATCCTACGTTAATCTGTCTTCAATGCATCGCCACTGCCTGCTCTAATCATACGATACTGGATCCAAAAACCAAAAGACAGGTCCAAATACCAGATCGGAGGGGAGAAGACAAAAGCCCAGTTGCTGCTCTCTGACTACGCTGCCCAGGAAAACAAAATGCATGAGCTGATTTTTAAGCACTTTAAGCAATTAGTGCAGAGGACAGAGCCAGCTGAGCCATTGATTACTGTTATTTATAAATCTGACAGCCCCCTGATGAGGGGACAAAAACCAGCTCCTCCGTCTTCTTCCTCCGCTCTCCCTCCTCCCTCCCTGCGGCTGACTGCTCCATCCACCTGAGTTCACTCCTTCCTTCCTCCTCCCACCTTTTTTCCCAGACCTTGTCTATCTCTCGCAAGATGTCAGCGGCCATCATAATTACTTTCCCCTCTCTCTCTCTTACTCTTCTACCTGTCTGCCAGATCACTCATGCATTTCTTTGCAATTCTGAAAGGCAAAAAAAGCTGAGAGGTAACCTTATCGGAATGAAAAATGTATTCCCCCCCCTCCTCTTCCCTCCGCCTCTCTGTTTTACAAACCAATACTCCCTCAGGTCTGGTGGTCACCTCTCAGACACGTGGGAACGGTATGAGACCGCAGCAGCAAACAACAGCAGCTCCTCAGAAAGGCAGGGACATTCTTAGGAGATTGTCTTGCACGCAGGTATGGCCGTGGTGAATGTCACCGAGCGGGAACGGAGGCACATATTGTCTTCTCGGGGCTCGGTGGGCAGCGGGCCGCCAACAACAGAGGCTTTATAGTCGGGCCGCGGGTCGCCTTTGTGGCCGCGCAGATGGTCTGCCGTCCGGAGGTGGGGAACAAAGTGCGGGTGTGTTGAGAGGGCGCAGGTGGGGTCGGGGAAGTGAATGCAGACGTTAGCGGCCGCGGCGAGGGGCCGGGAGGGAAAGCGATGGATCAAAGGAAGCATGTTCAGAATTTTAAGCCAGGTTTGAAATCCAAAGCATGGGAAATTTTTTGCTTTGCCCCCAAGGAAGGATTTTTTTTCCCTCTCTTCCTTTAGGTATTTATTGTTGTAGGTTTTACTCTGTTGGTAGAGTTTATACATACATTTTAAAGGTCACTAATCTAATACTTGCTTAAAGCTACAGTCTTTTACATATCTGTCAAGCTGCCACCGTGTCATGACAGACGAATGTGAGACAGATAATCAGAGAAAAATCGAGCTCCTCTGCCTTCTCCCTCTGCTACTATTGCTGTCTGTAAGAAACTGCCAATCAGAGCCAGGAGGCGGATCTTAGCGCTGTCAATCGTGAACACGCTGCTCAGACCCTGCCGCTTTCTATCTATTATGCTACAGCTGGTTCAGCGCAACAGAGTCTGCTGTGAATGCTCAGGCTAGTTAGCATAGCCACAGATAACGGCAGATAAACTTACAGTTTTACCTGGAATGCTGTTCATGGACTGAGGAGCGCGCACATGGAGTTGATTGACAGCGCTAAGACCCTCCCCCTGGCTTTGATTGGTTGTTTTTGATTGGTCTGCAACAGAAGCTCTGAGAGGAGGTCAATCTTTCCACAGATTATTTGTCTCATGTCTGTCTCACAACATGTTGACCGTTTTAACAAAATATGAAGAAAAAAAAAACATATTTTCCTGCAGGTTTAAAGTGAAATATTTTAGTATGCTTTTAAGTGATTTCATATCATATTAGCTACAGTGCATTCTGGTCCTAATTTAAGACAGTGAGAAGACAGTATTTGTCTTATTTTACTGTGATGAGTCACAGATGAAGCAAAAAAAAAAAGTTTCCTGAAAAGAAAGAAGCTGCACTTTTCTTTTTGATTTACAAAAGCGAAACTTCTTACATCTCCGTTTCTTTTATTCCACTATGTGCTTCAGTCTGGCCGTCTGACATCAAGTGAAAAGTATTTAACAGAAGAAATCTCATCGCTCTCTGTCTTCTGTCCAACATGGAGAAGAGCCTCTTAAGGGGTTTAAAATTTTGCATTATAAAGGGACTTGAGAGAAGAAGAGATCTTTAAAATTCATCTAAAATGTTGATATTTGAGGAAGTATCTGTTGAATTTAACATACCACAGTCACTCCATACATAGAGGATATATGTGGTTCTATTTCAGTGGATGAGTAGAGACCAGCACTAAAGCACAGTGAGTCTCTATTGATACTCATCCTAAATTACTGCAGTAGAAATGTAAATATGTTCAACTGCAGAAAAACCTGATGGCTAAAATTTGAGGGAAACAGTTGCTGCTTCCTATTGGATTTGCTGAAACAGAAGTTCTAGCAAGATGCTGAACAACATCATGTCATAATAACATAATATTTTATCTATTCAGTCGCAATCAACAGTAAATCAATTAATTGCATGATAATTGATTTATCATGCAATTAATGATAAATTAAGATGATTTACCATTTAGTCTCAATAATCTCCATAATTTCCATTTACATTATTTCTCTTTTCTCTCTTTTACCAAAAACTGGATGATAAAAGTCTTCAGTCTGGTGCTTTGGTCTCAACAAGCCCTTATTTGAAGAACAATTTTGTTTACAGAAACTTTATCATTCATTTTGTTTGTTGTATATTTATTTGGATATTTAAGCATTTAACAGTTCCAGTGTTAAATGTTCATTAGAATTTGAAGTTTACTGATCTTAGAGAATGTATTCTTATGTCATTATCGTTATAAAACAACAATATTATTGTTTATCGTAATAACCTCCGGGATAATTTATCGTCCAGCGAAATTTGTTATCATGACAGACCTACTTGTTTGTTAGGAAATAACTAATCTAAAGATATTAAAAAAAACAACAGATTTTAGTAGGTTGAAGTGTATTGAAGGTCTAAAGAGGATTTGAAAAAGTTGTCAAAAGACCAATAACCATAATCAGTGGAGTATTTGAATTATCCACTACTTTTGCCTTAGATAATGGTAGCAATGCAATGAAGCATAAACACAACGTTGAAAATCTTGCTAATGCCATATTAAAGTGTTTTGTAAATACAAATTAACTGTCCAGGTTTGAACAAAATAATTCAAAGGAAAAACAACAAAAACAGCTAAAAGGTCAGAAGAGTGATGATTTATCAAACTGAGATAAAAAGTATTGGTATTGGCGATACGGGTCGTGTATTTAATGGTATCAGATCGACGCCAAAAACATGCAGAATCAAACATCTATACTACGTATAAACTTACTGTCTGTCCTGGAGGCCTAAAACATTTAAATGAGGTCTATGATAAACATCAACGTTGAAAATTTCCGTTTGTTGCTCAGCGACAGCTTGCACCTGGAGTACATAAGCAGCTGTGATAAATTTCGAATGGCTTTCATCTCAATTATTTCTTTTCATCTCATATGGTGAAACCGACATGTCTCTGTCCAAATATTTCAGGGGGAATAAGGGAGGAGACACGGAGACGGAGTGAGAGGCAGCCGTTTTCTGGCTGCTCCCTCTCTCACCGCCATCAAAGGTCACCGTGACACATCTTACATTTCTGTAGCTCTTTCTTCCCTGTAAGACCTCCTTTTTTCCTTCATAATCAAAGTGGGGCTCACACATGTGCGTGTGTGTGCGTTTGCGTGCGTGTGCCTGTGCGTATGTGTGGGAATGAGAGCGAGGAAGGAAATGAACAGACACAAACTTTCCTGTGGATGTGTGTGTGTGTTGAGATGAGAGGGAAACTGAGATGAGTGTGAGCATCTGTGTGTGTGTCTTGCTTCCTGGCGGTGTGTGTGTGAGTGTGTGTCAGAGTGAAAGCAGAGCAGGCAGATGAGAGGGAAGTGTAAGCTGTCATATTTGAGGTGAGCTGTGGGTTCATGCCGAGGTTAGACTTTTCTCAGGGGTCTGGTGAACCTGCCGAACGAGAGATCTAAAAATTGTAGAGCGAGGAGAAGATGGAGAGATTAACACTGTCCACACACTGATATCCTCCTGACAATGCCCTCAGGCTGTATGTGTCTCCATTCATTTGTGTCCATAGAAAACTATCCACAGGATTTAATGATGGTGAGAACTTGTGTGAGGTCCTCCCACTTAAATAATCTCTTTTTTTATGTCAGGTGGGCAAAAAAATGAAAATAAAAAAAAACAACCCAGGGATGCACGGCTTTGCCTTCCAAACATATTGATTCTTTTTTGCATTTTTCATGTCACAATTACAAACTTCAGTGTGTTTAATTAGGATTTTGAGATAAATCAACACAGAATAGTGCAAATTTGGAAAGTGTGAAGAAAAATATGCTTGATGTTTCAGTCAGTAATTCTCAGAACCACAGGCAACTCGCAAAAGATAATAAAATAATGCAGAAAAAACTTCAAGGAAAAAAAAGTTTGTTTATACATGGTAAATATGCACAACTTTCTCCATTATCAATGAGAAAAAAATGTGTTGGCGTTACTCAAACTTATCTCAAAATTGCATCTTTTTACAGGTTTTTGTTGATATTTCTATGATTTCTCTTCAGTTAAAAGCTCCAAATCTTTCAGTTCCAAGCCTCTATTTGTGAGACTCGGCAGAGATCCCTCTATAGATTCACTCTTACAGCTAGATTCCAGATTAAAGTGATGTTACCTCCAGTCAACCAAAACCTGTTGGCAAAAGCAAAATGATTTACACTGAAATAAAACGTGAAGAGTATGAAAAACTTTGAGCATAACTCCAGGTTAGAGAAGCACACTAGTCTTATCCAGTTAAAATGACTAATTTAGCAGAAGATATGCCTACCAATGCTAGTTAAGGGTAAGGTATAGGTCATAGGTCATAGGGTTAGGGTTAGGTGTAACCCTTGTTTCAGTCAAGGATCATCGTCAGTCTCTCACTGAGGGCTGAGTTAGGATTCATTGATGCTCATTAACCATCGCCAGCCGCTGCTTCACTTACATGGAACCTCTGAAGATTTAATCCAGGCCCAGAAACCTCCAGAGAAAACTAGCTGTTGTGCTTATCACTGCTGTGTGATAACAGTACATTGTATGGAACTATCAGTAAACAAGAGAGCAATTACCCAGAGGCAGTTTGTGACATAAAAGGGGACTTTAAGCAGGTTGAGCTAAAAGTAGTCCTCCCAAAGCTCCACCATTAATATCCCACCTGGGGAGGACAAGGTCACATGGCCAAACCCTTTACAAAGTAACACATCCTGGTTACTTTGACCACTTGTCCCTGCTTCTGATTCCTGTATACTCATCTCTTAGAAAACATGGCCCTAAAATCACTTGAACTGTTGCAACATGGCCAAACGATGCTTCTCAGCAGTTGCAGGAACTGCTTTCAGAGAACCGGAACATCACCCGGTGTGAGTTCAAACCAGCACCTTTTCACATCAACCTCTCCATCACAGTAGAAGAGGGTGAGGCAAGGTGGGTTATAAGGAAGTTAGACCTGAGGAAGGGTTTGGGAGGATCCAGAAGGACTGTGCAGACCAGCTGACTGGTCATTGCACTAACCTCGTCTCAAACCCTCTACCAAAAGACCACCTTACACCACCTAGAGGCACTTTCACCTACCATCACCTACCACCTACCTGGTTGGGAGTCATGCAATCACCAGGCTGCTGGCAGTCCAGAACTCCACCCACCCTTTGCCTTTTGAGCTGGCCGATCTGCTGAGGACACACTGCCTACAGTCCTCCATAAAAGTTTGAGTCCCTTGGTTCAGTGGGGCGGCTCTCCATCCTCCCACAGAGGTGCATCTGCAAACGGACAGAGCTGGGACTTCCACGGTCCAACCACAGCTGGGTCCTGGATTTTCTGACAGATCACACTCAGAGGGTCAGAGTGGACTCCCACATCTCCACTGCGCCTGCTCTCAGCACCGGTTCTCCACAGGGCAGCTCTGCTACACTGGTTACACCATCGAGTTCAGAGACAGGGTGGAGAAGTGCAGAGTCGACGGTCTGCTCATAAACATCAGCAACACTAAAGAGTTGATTATTGACTTAAGGAAGAGAAAAATGTATCATTGTGGTCAATGTGGCAGAGCCATGCAGTGGGCTGGCGTTGAGACCTGAAATCAGGACGGCTGATTTAAGAAACATAGAGTTTGTTTTATGCAGTGAACAATGCGGTGCCCCATTATGACGTATAACACCGTTTAATTTTCATGATTTTTCTTATCCAAACCAAACAACTTTAGTTAACATAAAGCTGAGAATGTGCTGAACATGTTGCTATGCAAGACTGATCCATTAATAATAAACTGTCTTAAAGAAGTTAAGACGGAGGCGAGTCGTACTGTTTCTTTCTCGTTTGGAAGTAGGTTTTCTTTTCAGAACTGCTAAGGACTACACAGCTTCAAAATGTCATTTTTGATCAAAAGGAGCTTCATCTACTTATTCTGCATCTCTTTGTTTTTTTTTCATAAAATGCTGCCTTCTTCCAAAGTGTGCTCACTTCTGTATTCCTCCGCAGCAATGAAGCATTTCAAAGTGGCATGCTGGGAAATGTGTACGGTTTGACAAGACAATCAGCGATTACAGTCAGTTCCTGCCAGTTGTGAGGGAATTTAGACGCCAGTTCTCATCAAAACAGACAGAAGGAGCTGGGAGAGGAAAGGAAACGGCTCCCGCTCAGCTCACGTTCCTAATGAAGAGATCCCGCAGGCAGACAAAAGACGTCGACGCATATTTCACAAGTCGTACGTGAGTTCATAAAGGAGAAAACTCACAGAGACCAACAGAGTCCTTTGCTTGTTATTCTGTGACTGCCGGACTAACTGAGAGAACAAGAGAACTAAATTGCTTCATTTCTTTCCAGAGGATTCTTCCATGACATACCTTTCTTTATTGCTCTCTTTCTCCCTGAGATTAGAATAAACAAATGCACGCATTGCTCCAGATTCACTTTAAGTATTCATAAACAAAAAAAGTTTTCTGTGAAATTCATGTTTAATCATGTGAACATTAGGAACTGGTCAAAATGTTATCTCAGGCAGGAAATCAGGAATGAATCAAATGACTTCAGTTCATTTAACTTATGTTCGACGTATTTGCATAACACCAACTCATACATGTCAAATCAAGACAATTTATTAAAAAAAAAGTCAGTTCAGTTCAGTCATATATTCCAGTTGGTCCAGGTTACCAGACAATACAGTCTAGTACAGTTTATTATTGAAATTGTCTTAGAATAATTTTCTGTCTATGAAATGCAGCCGATTGCATCGAGACACTGATTGACAGCATTTTTCAACTTTAAATTGAACTTGCTGGAACATTGATTTCGACAACAAGATGATTTCAAATCAAAAGATCAAAAAGTCATCAAAAAGAAATGAATAAATACAACTGCAACGACTACTAATATCAATAATAACATGAGGGAGGTTGCACGGTGGGACAGTTGGCACTGTTAACTTGAAGCAAGAAAGTCGCAGGTTCAAATCCCGGCCTGGGGTTTTTCTTCATGTGCCTCTGTGTTGCCTGGTGATGGATGGGTCTCTTCCCATATTAAAAAATAATGAATATGAGATTAATTGATTGCTCTAAAATGTCCACAGGTATGACTGCGATGTGCTGGTGTCCTCCAGCCTCTCCCTGCAGAAAGCACCAGCCCCCCCACAAAGCAGAACAAGAAATATCACATTATAAAAACGTTTGAAAAGATAAAAGCAGTAATAAAACATACAATATAAATACTGCTACAGAAGATTAAAGGTTGATTTATGCTGGAAGTCACAAGTTAGTAAAATAAAAAAGGAAAAAAAAAATTCAAAATCTGCCAGAGGTATATCTAAAGATTAGATATCGGTATGACACAGAAAAACAGCTGAAATGGCTTAAAATGTTTATTTTTTTTTAAGACACAGACATAAATGCAGTGAATTACACATTTATTTGATGACTCTGCACCAGTACAGCACATTTAAATATACCAGCACCTTCATAAGCTTGTTCAAACACAAAAACAACTTTAATGTGTTCAGTCAGTGTAATTAGTAGCATAACAGCCAATAGAAAGTAAATAATAAAGAAACTGAGACTGACTAAAACAATAGGTTGACTACCTTGGTCAGGCAAGTAAAAATAAACCTTCTTTCAAATGGTTCAGAAAGTGCAATTAGGAAATCTAAATATAATGTAAAGTAAATAATAGAGCATGATGTTGCTCAGAAAACCCAAGCATAGAACTAGTCTGAATAGATCCACTCTCATGCATTGTCACAATTTCCAGCCAAGGAATTTTTTTCAATGTCGGGACCAAAGCCGATATTGATATCGGATCGGTGTATCAGTTTAGAAAAACTCGTAATAGAGTGACGGAAACTGACAGAAACTATTCTGTCAGTTTCATTCCAGCTGAAACTGACGGAACGACAGGCACACTTAACTAAAACAAGACTGTTCTCATAGGAGATCTGGTCCCTACACTAACTACTCAGCAGTATTAAAAATGCTTTTAACTTTTGCAGAAACATCACTAGGTAACATGACTAATTGTATTTGACAGGAATTTGAATCATTTGCAAAACTGCTGAGGTTTAATTATATAGTTAACCAGGTTCAGATGGACCAGGGTGGATGTTTGTGCTACAGAACTACAGCAGAGCTCAACTTTCCAGAGCAACACACACACACACACACAAAATGCAATATTAATGTGTTTCATCATATCACGTCAAATTGTTTTTCTTTCCCAGCTCTCTGCTGTACAGTATTTATCCCTGCAATAAATATGTCATTTATCAGCACTGGAGCCAGACCTGATTAAACGATTTCAGGATTTAAATTAAAGTCTCATGTTCCTTGCTGTCAAACCCAATCACAGGTGTAAGCCCCCTCTTCCCCCCACTTTAAACTGTTAGCCAGACAAACTAATGGAATCATGCCACTCCACACAGGCTGACCTGTTGACCTGGATGCCACCGTCTGTGGAAGGTCACACAGCGGAGCGGGAAGACACGGTTCCATCCAAGCTGCTGCCTCTCTGGACCGCCGTCATCTCATTTAGCTCCCATCAGTAATCACGCCTGCGCTGTATTTATGGTGTTTTCGAAGAAGAACTCTGTGAGCATCCAATTAGCATCCAACAAAACTAACACAACCTGTCACACTGGATTATCCCAGCCATCCAGCCCCCTATACTCCCTCACACGCACACACACGCCCACGCACGCAGACACACACACACACGTCTCACATCACATGCTGGTTTGCTCCACCATCCTATTTACATTTTTATTGGCCAATTATCTCCTCCTTTCCTCAGTCTGTCTAGGAGCATGGTGCTAAAAATCCGGGGAAATCTCAGCCATTCTCTAATTGAAAGACTTTCCGGGGATTACGGAGAGGTCAGGAATAAAGTTATTTTAAGAAATCATAAACACAAGCCTTTTTCTCTCAGTCCGTTCAAGAATATTATATTTTCCACCAGCAGCTGTTTATCATTCCAGGGCTTTTTTTTTTATTATTATTATATTTTTTCCTGGCTGAGCTGAAGAGCTTATCTCTCCGCTGTGAATACTTTAAGTCTGGAGTCTGGCGCTTTTGTTACCGCCAGGAAAAACAGGGAGGGACAGAGGTTTGACGGATCTTTCTGATGGATTGGACCGACTTTGTTTTGCTTGCCACTCCGCTTTTCCCTCCAATCAGCAACATCTCTGTCGTGACGAGTGCGCGTTCATCCATCCAGTTCTGCGGGACGAGTTGGAAAAAAAAAGGTGAACAAATGTCTCTGAATTGTAATTGGTTCATTTTGTTTCGCCAGATGCTTTTTTTTTTTTGTCGCAAGAATGGAGAACTTTAAGTGAGTTTGTTTTTTTTTTTTGCTCATAGTGTCTCTTGAGCCTGGGAACAAATGTTAACAGGACTAACCAGATGTTATTTAAGGCTATCAGGGGAACATATTTTAAAGTGTCTGCATTCACAATGTGTCTGCTGAACGGAAAGGAAAGTTTAGGGCAGCAAACAAACTTTGTAACATACTGTACTCAGGTGAGCTATAAATTTAGAAAAATATATTTACTTCTTTATATTAAGAACAGAACAAGTGTTTTATTTTCTGCTCTCTCTGCATTTCCTTTCAGAGTTCAAGGTAATAGGTTGCATTTCATACGGTAACTCGCCACTTTATTAGGTACACGGTTTCAAACGCTGCTTTAGACCAGCAGTGAATCAGCCAATCACAAGCTGGTGTTTCCATCACAAGTGTGCGGAAATCTTTGCGCATGCCAATTTTGAAAAAACACAATTGTGGAATTGCTCTGTTTCAATTCAAGGAGAAATTAAGTTAAAAATCACACGTGAACAAGCTTGTTTACATAATAAGTCATTAAAAATCGTTAACAGCTCATCATCTATCAGCCAATCAGAGGAGACGTGGACGTCTTATACAGATGTTGGAGCCACAAGCCCCGCCTACTTTGGAGAGGATACAAAATTTTCCAGAGGAGCGATAGAGTCAACATGTTGGAATGACACAAAACTATTTATGAACGCAGTGAGAGCTCTGGTGGAACCAGCGGCACAATGTCTGAAAAAAACAAAAACAAACCATCTTCCTCCTACGACTTTCTGTCGTCTTCGTTGTCGTTTTTTCAGGAGTAGCAACATCCAGCCGTTGATCACGTGACTAGTGTTTCCATTGCAGTTTGGCGAAATACATCTATTTTGAGACAGCCAACAAAAAAAAAACAACCTAATCCTAGTGCATAAACTTATCATCAAAAAACATGAGTTTTTCCTAAATTGACAATTTTCCATGAGGCAAATTTATTTTTGTACTTTCAACTTATGCAGTTTTATAATTTATGGAAACGCACATAGTTTCTTTCACATATCTACAGGTGGTGAAGAGGAAGAAGAAGGTTTTAAGTAAGTTTGAATGTGACCTGCTTGCTGATGCCAGCTGAGTTTATCTGAGCATTTGAGAAACTGCTAACTAATGGGATTTTCATTCCTCTCTTAGGCTTAGAATTCTCATGAAAAGAGAAAATATCCAATGAGTAACAGCTGTGTGTAAGAAAATGCCTTGAGGTACCACAAGAAGACGACTCAGGAGCCCACAGAAGCATATACAGCCTCCCTTTGTGGAGTTACTCTCTATCTAAACAGATCAGAACTGGAAGCAGGTGAAGCAGAATATCACACCTGGTGCCAAACCTGTCAGCAGTGAGCAGGACACCGAGCCCTGACCCTCAGGCTGCAGGTCAGATGGTCACTGACCGATTGAGAAACTGAGTCTCAATTTGAGATGTTCGGGTCAGAGACGTCTGATTCTTTCTGTTGAATTTATGCTATTAAAGAAATTAGTCAGTTCTGAAGGGAACAGTGGGCCACACCACCATGTAACTAATTAAGTAGTTCAAAAGAGTAAAGTTTGGAGTAGAACTGCATCGGTTTGCCATTTAAAAAAAAAAAAATCTAAACTTTTTCTCATGTTTTCTGCATCAGACAGAGAGGAAAGCAAGGTGACTGGAGAGGATTACATGTGAAAAAGGTCATGGACCAAATTCAAATCCATAGATCCACCGTACGGCTAGCAAGGCCAGCTCTCCTTGAGGAGCTGCTGAGGTCATCTTTTAGCTTAGACCTTCAGGTGATTTGCAGGTTGCCATTAATTCTGCATGAAGTGGACAGTACACCGACTTTGCATCGAGCTGTGTAAATAGGAGGTTTTGTGTTTTCTGACCCTTGTGTTGGTATTAGTGAGACCTTGAACTTGAATGTTTGATGCTCCCGCAGCTGCTAGCGCTAGCCCTTTTGGTGCCATATGCAAGTTGCCTTCCTTAAACCGTGGCACCCTAAGCTCATGCTTTGTGATGCTTCCTCCAGAACAATAAGTCACTATTTCTCACTTCGTTTGTGAGAATCACTGACTTTTTGAAGTGAAAAGTGAAATTTCTTCACATTTCACTTCACATTGGCATTTATTCATTTGGTAATACAAAAATATTATAGTGTACAGGTGATATTGAAAAGCATTGGACTCCTTGCTGTTAGTATAAGATTTTTGTGCTGCTTTCACATTTTCTACTTGTTTGATGCAAAGCCCTAAAAACAACAAAAACGCCCGACTTCAAAGAGAACCCTGACCCAAATAACCAAGACAAGTTTTGCTTTCTGATCATTATTCATTAGATTTGGCTTGTTGAAGCCAAAACTCAAGTCTGCAGAACTTTTTATTTTTTGTACATTAAATCAAACATTATTTTAGATTAACAGAGTTCAGCACTGGTGTTGAAAGTATATTGTTTTTCAGGCAGGATATCTTCAAACATGTTGAACATGGAATCATTTCTCATGTTTTTGTTGCTTTTCTACTTATGACTTTCTTTATTTTGTTTTTGTTTAGCAGTGCTTCAGTATTGCATGTAAGATGATTTTTTTTTTTTTGTCTACAACAGTAAAATAACGTTGTAGGTTTTGTTCATCTCCCTCTCAGTCACGTACAGCTGCTCCAAGTGCTGGTAAAACAACTCATTGCTGAAACAAAATGGTGGGAGCATCAACTCAATAATGGAAATAAATGCTGATCAAGCTATTATAGCTTCTATTCTTGTCCATATTTCATAACTTTTAGGATATGGGTTTTAGGTGTTTGGTCATCCACTGGCAGATATACTATATCACATAATACCAGAACAGAATTTTCTGGTTGTATTTTCTCTGATATCTACTTTCTACATGTTTTATTAAAATGAATAAATGAAAGACTCCTTTCATTCTTGCATTGTTATCCAGTGCTTGAAAAGTGTCAGTCTGCATCCGTGGTAATTCTTTAGTATAATGTGGTACTTCCACTATGATCAGATTTAAATGATTTAAATCTTGCTCAGTATGGACTGGTGTAAATAAGGGGGTTTTCAAAATAGCGACAGTACGGCTTTAAATCCCATCACTAAAAACTGCAAGACATTTTCTTCTGGTTGTGCAAAGATAGATACAAGTCTATTACATTTGTTTGCTTTTTTGGGGGCTTTGTATTTTCCAGTTAGTCTTCTACTGCCGTTCTCACTCTTTGCAAACTGAGCAGCAGAAGCAGAATTTAGAAGATGTGCAAACTAAACCCCTCGCCTTGCCACCCACAAAAAAAAATAAAAACATCAACAGAGATGAGGCAGAGATAAAAACGTTAATGCAGCAGAGGCAAATGGATAAACAACCAGAGGAAGCAAAGACTATCACTGACTGAATATAGTCATGATGCATGGAGAGGAAATTTGATGTCTGGATATTCATGTGCATCTCACAGTGGGTCTTTAGCTGGAAATGTGCCAAATGAAGAGGAGAAATAAGCCTCTTGAGCTGAATCTCAGTGGGAAAACATGTTTAAATAAGCCTGGCCTGCTTGGAAAAGAAGAAACCAGGGAAACAATAGACACAACTGGAAGAAGCATGTAGACAAACTGATGTCATAGAGGTTCTGTGGTTCATTATGAAAATAGAACGCTGCTGTTTTCTTTCCAGTCCAGCCAAATGAGACCATGACGCTTCCAGGCTGATTTTTTAATTAAATTTTTTTCACAAAAACAACCTTTAGTGCTGAAGTGTTGTTTCTGTGCCTCATTATGCTCAGAATCGTTTATTTGGGGGCGTTCTGTATCTATTTTCTATTTGGTTCCTATCTTAGAGAACTCTTTTCTGTGATAAAATTTATAGTAAAAACTTTTTGTTGCATCTTAATCTGATAAAGTGATGTAAAAAAAAAATCCCTATATTCTATTCTGTGAGGTAATAATCAGACACCATCACCTCAGTGTTTTGGTACATGGTGATACTATTCACATATATTGTTTATCATATTAATAAGTGAATACAGCCATATCTTGTTGGTAAGTGCAGTCTTCTACTTCTGCTTCTACACTAATAAGAGACCTAACTGAGGCCTGCAGAGCTGGGCGATGTGGACTTGAAGTTTTATTATGATATTTTGAAGCACTATTATTATAATAATTAAATTTAGGTGCTGAATAAAAATGCTAAGTTTACTAAGTGGTCATGTTAAACAAATATAAATTAATTAAGTTTGACAAACTTGATTTGATTTTATGTAACAAATTAACTCAATTAGCTCAATCCTCTTTTTTCTGTGCATTTGGTATGTGCTTCTTTAGTCAGATAAAGAAGTATGATTTGTATCACTAAATGTCACTGCATTTAAGTAATTTTTTTGACACCTTTATGGAAGAAACAGTGAAGAAAAATAGCAAGAAAAAAACAACAATCCACACAATAACAGTGTCAGGACAGTTAAGTTATTTTTTTGTTATCAGAAAGTATTGTGACGACAATAAATAAAAATCCTATAACTAGAAATTTATCACGGTAAATGATAAACGATACGATAAATGTCCCACTACTAACACGACGGTAGCTTAGCAAGGCTTGCACAGGAGCTCTTAGATAATCACCAGGAAACATTTTTCAGATGAAAATAAAACAAAGTCATTTCCACTTGTTAACTAGAGAAGAAAGTGAATGGACTGTAAGGTAAAACTGCCCGTGTTTACACTTTTCCTGCCCAGTGTTTCCTTCACGCAGCAGGCTACCGCGCTGCGCTCCCTGGTGAATCTGTTAGCATCGGTAGCGGCAACGACTGAGGACGATGGAGACGGCGAGAACTGAGGAACTAAAGAAAACATGCGGACGAGCTGAAGAAAACATGCATGTGAGTGATGAAGAGGTTGTGTGCTTAAAGGCTGTGGCGATGGCTGGCTGTGGAGATAAGTGGACGGGGTGAGCAGCCACACACACAGCTGCCATGAGAGGCTCTGGGGGAAAGACGTAGGCTGCACTTAAGAGCCAATTACCCACCATGTACACATCTCCTTCTCCTCCCTCTTCTTCCCGCTATCTCTCCCTATCCACTATCCAACATGGCACTCATCTTAGTTTAATGGCCCACAGAGACCCTCATATACACACACACACACACACCCACACACCCCAGCATGTTTGGGTGCGTGCCGTGTCGTAGAGCACGTCAACTTGTGCCTTGTGTGTTTGCGTGTGTGTTTGTGTATTTCCAATCTTTTTATCTTTTCTTTAACTCTTCATGTTCTTCTCTGCCTCTGTCTCTACTTGACTGTGTACACACACACACACACACACTCATCTTATATTAATGTGTCTGAAGGGGAGGCACTCAGCAGCACAGCAGGGGGCTTCCTGGCAAGTCACGAAAGCCCTGAAAACATACACTCCCGCTCACGCTACCACCACAGCACACACACACACACACACCCACACACATTAATGGAGCGTGTACTTCAATGAAAACAGAAATCAAACTGCTGAAAAACAACAAAAACAAAAACAGAAGAAGTTATGCCATGGGATTAATGCATGGTCACAGAACGCTGAGGCAAGCAGAGGATGTGCTCCTATGCAGCCACCAGCATCCATGGCAGGATCGGGTTGGAAATTCTGTGACCACTGACCAGAGATGATGAAATCGCTCCAAAAGGAGTCAGGGGCGATCCTAACATGACAGCGTCTCGTGGCCATTTTGTCAAGATCACTGAATCATCATGAACATATGATTTGTCTCCATCGTTTCAAGTTTTTTTTTTTCCAGACAGTAAAATTGGATTTAAAGGGGCAGTATTATGTATTTTCCAGGGACATAGTGCCATTTTATAGCACAAACAAGTAACTATGTTGCCTATATATATAACTTAATTCACAATTTAACACCTAGAAATTGAACCTCTGTCTCTTTAAAACTCCTGCTCTGTCTGAAACTCCGCCTTCAGGAAGTCATCACAACATGGCTCCTCTGTTAACCCGTTAGCATTTTCACCAGCTTGTTACTGAGAAGCAGCTCCTATAATGAGATCAGCAGATCTGCAGTTCCACCAGGTGTTTGCTAATTGCTGCTGGCTAGTGTGAAGGAGCTGAGTGGAGGGGAGTCACTCAGCTGTGTGAGGTGATGTTGCGTCTCAAAGGCGGGGCTAGGTCCACCCAGGCGTTTTGCACATCTGAATGGTTGCCATGGGAGATTCAAGGATTTCTCGAAGATGCATGAAAGAATCACAAAGCAACACTGCAGGGATGTTTTTGATGAGGGAATAACATTATAACATCTTACGCGCCACTGACTCAGAGGACACCAGTTTGGGTTTTTTTGCCTTTAGATTTGACATCAGCTTTTGAGACAGCTGAGCACAGAATCTCTTTATCTGGCCTGGAACGCAGTGTTGGCATTAGGAGCTTTCTAATTCGACAGCGCTACATCCTGATCACACTCTGTGTGGAAACTGGCTGCATTCTGCAGGATGTAGACCTCATCCTGAAACGCAATGGCTGTCTTCCAGTACTATTTTGGAGTCGCCAGGCATTTTTAAAAATAGCCAAAACCATCCGTCTTGAATATATAGCCCCTATGTTTTTTTTGCAGGATGCAGCAGTTTTCATTGTGGTGCTGGTGTCTTTGTGTGGCTTTGGATTAATAGTACCAGATGTTTTACCACAGACGCCCAGGTTGCCTGATGAGATGCTTGAAAGGTCACCAGACTGTAGCTGTCAGCAAACACCACGGCGTATTTGGGCTTTTAAACTGTGTGCGTTAAATAAGAGGAATTTTAAACCATGCTGAATCTTAGGCGTCATATTTTGTAAGAAACATTCCGAAATAAATGCAGTAAGATTTGGAGAACGTTAATCATACACAGCAGAAAAAAAAAAGCTTTGTGAGCTGCTCACCGACTCAACAGAATACGATCAAATTCTACACTGCAAAAGACAAAATCCTACCACGTCATTCTAGACTACTTCCCATTACAAATATCTTCACTTCAAATAAGAGAAAACCAACTTACAAGTAACTACTCAGCAAGAAATACGCAGTTACTTTAAGTCAATAACTCATTAATATTGGTGAAAAAGTTCCACTGGCATATTATTTTAGCTATAATAAAGGAAAAATGTTGTATTATAAGTGAAATAATCTGCCAGTGGAACATCAATATTAAGGAATTATTGACTTCAAACAAGATCCTACATCTTGTTGAGAAGTTTCTTGTAAGTTAGTTTTGCCTTATTTCAAGTGCACTAAGATACTTGCGCTAGATACTAGACCAGAATTACTTTGTGAAATTTTATGTTTTTGGAGTGGAAAGCATATGACAGGGTCAAACAAGTATCTCATGAAATACTTACAAGATATTCAAACTATGGATGTTTAAGGTTTGCTGTTTTTGACAGGCAACTCCTCTTCCTATGGCTTATTCCACCAGGAGCTGTCACCAGATGTCTGTGTGTGTGTGTGTGTGGGTGTGTGTGTTTGCAGCCTGGAACCAGGTTTCCAGCCAGTTGATGTTTCCGCTGCCAGAAGTGCAGCGTCCCCAGAGATGAACAGTGGTCTTCTCCACAGCTGCCTGTCATCAGCTACAAACACAAGCATTTATGTGATGTAGGCGACCAGATATGGAGTTAACAATACCACACAGGAAATAGTACAGATACTGTCTTTCCAGAAAATTTTTTTAATGAATTTATTAGGATTTTATGTCATTCATCACCACAAACTAGAATATAACTTTCACCCTTAGTTTCTTGTTATGTTTTGTTTAACGAATAGAATAGGAATGACTCTTTTTTTCTTCTTCTACAGATAAAGTGAAAGATTAAATACAAAATGTGTTGATTTATTTTGAAAGAACTTTCCATTTAACACGGCCACAGTTTCTCCCAAAGTTTCTGCCTCTGCAGATGTAAGAGAAATTCATATTTAATAAGTGAAGAAATCATCTTCAAGGAAACACAGGAAGTAGCTGTGATGACACACAGACGACCAGCCAATGAGAGAACAGAAGGAAAACAAAACGACTTACATAAACAGTAATGACTGAAATCAGGTGAGTGAGTCAAAAATTATACAAACAGTTGTGGACCATGACAATAATCTTCTAATGGCAATTCAACCAATTACCCTATTTTTATATTTAATAATGTAAGATTTTTCTGAGTCTTAATAAATTGATCAAAATTATTTCTGGCTCCTTTCGCACCTGAAATATTTAGCTACACTTTTTTTCTGCATTTGAATATGGATTCCATGTGAAAATTCCGTTTTCTAGAAAGTCAGAAAATGATGTTTTTATTCACTATTGTGACAACAACAAAAAAAGAAAAAGAGTCACAAGAGATATTTCTGTAAACAGAAGAAAAATACCAACTCATGATAAATATCCAAAATATTCTACATAAGCTGCATTATATAGAATATTGTTCAAAGCTGCAGTTTTGCCCAGTTATTTGCTTCAGGATGATCAAGATAACCAGAACCCCCCTCAGCCCTCATGTTACCCTCCAGCCCAAACGGAAGTGTGACGGTAGCAGAGTGTGTGTGTGTGGGTGTGTGTGTGTGTGTGAGAGATGCAGCGCTAGCAGCAGCCTGATTCACATCTACATCTGAAAGTTGTGAACTCATGCATTCTCGTCCCAAGTCGGTTTGTTTACATGGAGGACTGATTTTAACAAACCCCCCGCAGGGTATAAGTACAATAATGCATCTTTTGAAAAATTCATGTCTTTATTAAAAAAAAACTCCTTAAACCCTGGATTGAGAGTTAAATGCAGACACAGAGGAAGGAAAAACAACAACAACAACCAGGCATAAAATCATCTTGAGAATTTGCTGGTGCCTAAGGAGGCCAGTGTTTGCTGCGAGGAGCAGGACGGTCATGGGGTCAAGGGGATAAAGTCTACGCATGTGCTGTGATATGTGGTCAGCGGAAAATAAATAAATAAATTAATCAATAAATATTCAGTTCTTTATACTTCTGAAATCAATACAACTTATTTTCCGTGTGCATACCTGGCAGCCCTTTTTTCTCATCTTCTAGGGCCCCTCTAGCGCGCCCTGGTGGCCTCGGGCCCCACTTTGACACCCACCAGTGAAACCCACTGGACTCTGTGTGACCCTTCACTCTTCTCTCTCTCTCTCACGGTCAGTCAGTCAAGCTGTGCAGTCACAGCTTGACTGTTTAAAATTTGATGCCGGCTCATACCAGGAATACAAATCTCTCTCCAGAAGAACGCCGCGTTCATTGACTTTGGATAATTATCAGAACAAAATAAACTCAACTGACCTCCAACGTCCTCGTGCTGTAAAGCAGCTAGCTTTACAGGAGCTAGCGTTACAGGAGCTAGCTTTACAGCAGCTAGCTTTACAGGAGCTAGCTTTACAGCAGCTAGCTTTACAGGAGCTAGCGTTACAGGAGCTAGCTTTACAGCAGCTAGCTTT
>CAEFZY010013728.1:0-209676 GCA_903066815.1 Brachyrhaphis roseni
TGGGACCTAAAAAGACTGGGAACGCTGAGACCTAAAACGACTGGGAACGCTGGGACCTAAAAAGACTGGGAACGCTGAGACCTAAAACGACTGGGAACGCTGGGACCTAAAAAGACTGGGAACGCTGGGACCTAAAACGACTGGGAACGCTGGGACCTAAAACGACTGGGAACGCTGAGACCTAAAACGACTGGGAACGCTGGGACCTAAAACGACTGGGAACACTGGGACTGGGTGTTCCTGTCAGCAGCCAATCCTTCACCTGAAAGACAAAGGAGCAGGAAGGTTTGGATAAGATTTTACTGTTGATAATTGAAATCATGTTTTGAAAACAGATTTTTATTTAGTCTATCAGATATTAAATTTATTTATTATTCTGATGCATTAAAGTGTGAAAGAAAGGAGGAATCTGTCAGCGTAAAAAAAAAAACATGACACATTTTAAAAGAGGTCATTCTGACATGGTTGATAGAGGAAGTTTAAAATTTACTGAGAAAAGACGTCTGTGTGTATACCAAGATAGATCCCTGAGAATCTGCTCAGATCTGGTTCACAAAACTATTTAAGGAACCTCCTGTGGAGGGAAAATAACACTCTATCACAGATAAAAAGGTCTGTTCTGCAGTTATCGCGTAACCGTTTTTAAAACAATACGGTAAAGGAATTTGATTAAACATTTATCTTGTTTGGTTTAGCAACGATAAAACAGTTTATCACGACTATCTGTTGAAATGCGCAGTGAGGAGAGGGCGTACTTACTTTGGCACAAATTAGCATTCAGCAAACTGTGTGGTTTGTTTGAAAGGCAATTTGTTCAGTTGACAAGTACTCCCACACGCAAACAACAACACAAAAAGGAGGAATTATTTTCATCAGCGTTATTATTATTATTTTTTTCACACAGTTCTTCAGAAATCATGAAAAACATTCACACCTCCAGAGTTTTTTCATATTTTGCCATCTTACAACAGCCCTAAAGCATCAGTAAATTTTACTGGGATGTTATTTAATAGACCAGCATCAAGTAGCGCTTAGTTGTGAAGTGGAAGAAAATAAAAAAGACAAGGTTTTCAAATGTTTACATATAAAAAAGTGTAACGAATCGTGACCAACTGTTGCTTAGAATCTTGTTTTAAAACCCAACCCTGTTTGAACTTTAAACTTCTCCGCTACTTTCTTTGTTTTTCATGTTGCTGTTTGTTCCCTGATGTTTCCCAGCAAACCTCTGAAACCTTCACAAAACTGCTGAATCCACACGGACATGAAATCACTCACAGGGTACTCCAACTAAAGGCACTCATCAGACGACCTCTAAAGACAGTTGTGGCATTTTATTTGTCAGTCAGTTAAAGGGAGGGGATGCAAAAGCAAACCACATTCAGACTTTCATTAAATTTATGTTTATCTAGAAAAGTCTCAGTTGTATTAGATTATCTAATTTTCAGCTTTGTTTTTTTTTTTAAGTCTCTTTTCTTCATGGTATCTTGACAGTCTTGTTCCGGCTTCCTGTGGACAGTGTGAAAACACATTTGCCCTACTTTCCTTGTGTTACAGTGAATTTGTATCACAAAGTACTCCATGTCGGACGTATCGTCAATGTCATCGTGTGTTATTTGAGAAAAAAAAATTAAGCTTCAAGATTGTCCCCTTAAGGAATAGAGCTAATCCTATCATTTTCCCTTTCAGCTACATAATCAAATTTGTTTTAATTTTTTTCTGTCTTGCCCTGAACTCTCCTTTCATTTGCTGCTTCTCGTTAGATTTCCTCCTTTCTTCTCTAACCAGGCTGTGTAGTCCTGTCTATCTGCAGCTCCATTCATGCCACAGCGTGTCTCCAAACAGCTTGTGTATTATCTGCTCTGCGGTCAACAGTTGCAAGTGATAAAGACAACAAATCAAGACTAATGACTTTTTAACTCTAGTTTAGCTTTCTCTCGGATCCTCCCTCCTCTGATAAAGCGTGTGAGCGGCCCGCTGTGTTGACAGAAGTGTCGACAGATACACTCGGCCCCGGGCAGGCATTCAACATGTGGTTAAAAGTGCTGTCATGCTGACAGTGATGCAGGGAGGAGAGTGTGCATCTTCATCCCTCCGGCTACACACGCACACAATCAATGGAGAGCCGACCAAAGATACGGATCAGCGTGTAAATTGGCCTGGGAAGCAAAGTATCACATCTCAGTTGAAAGAAATGGCGGTTTTGCTGCTTGGAGCTCTACCAACGAAGAGGCAACAAAACAACTTCACAAGGACAGACTGGTTTGGATTTAACAGGAACTGGAAAAGGGTTGTAACTCACTATGGTCTTCCACCACCGTCCCCAACCCGAACCATGTTCTTGAATATAACTAAGGAGACATCTTTACCAAGTGTTGCTCCCATCGGCCTTGTCTCTCCTTGCTGCTTAATCCCTTCAACAATCCTGGCTTGCTAACACATAAGCAACATCATGATGATAATCTCTGTGTTAGCATTGCCAGCGCATTTCCCTCAGAGCAAAATGTACAACCTCCAAGGATTACGCTCTGCTTTTCTTTTCTTACTAGACAAGAATTACACCAACATCTGGCTTTTGTCTTTGGAGTCCAAAAGGTACAATTGACATTATTTCCCAGGTCAAAAGGGATTGACGGGTTTTTATCAACTCCAGCGCCGATGGAAACACGACACCTCCAAGGACAGGTGCACTTTTAAACTTTTTGCAGTTCACTACGAAAAGAAAAAATCAAAGATTTTACTTTTACGTGAGGGGTGAAAAGTCATGTCTTCTTGCTTTATATTTTTTTTTTATGTTATGTTTCTTTCCATGACTAGAAAACAAAATTAATTTATGCTTCCCTGACTAAAAACACTGTCATTTTATGGTAGTTTAATTGGAGCAAATTGATTACCAGCATTAAAATAATAATAATAAAAAAATGACAACCAACTGTAATTTGAATTGAGGACCGTTGGTAATTAAATAAATTGGATTTTGTCTCTGGGAAATTATTTCTATGTGGATTTGGCCATATGTTTTTGATTATTGTCCTACAGAAAGAAAAAAAAAAAAAGGCAATCCATTTTTTCTGAAAATGTCCTGGTATTTCCAAGAGTTTATGAAGCCAAGAAACCTAATAAGGTTTTGGAAGGACTAGAATTTTGTAATAAGAATTTATTTCTTTTTGTAGGATTCAATTCCTTGTTGAGGTTATTTACTGATTGTGCTTTTGTGATAAAAAGAAAACTGACATATTTCTTGGTTGCTTTCCACATTTTCTGTTTATTATTTATGGTACTTGGGTCATGTGTGGATTTTTACAGCGCCCTTTAAGTAAGGCTGAACCGAAGTGGAGCGGACATATTTGAAATCGGTGCTACTATGTGTGAAGAGTTTTGTTTATTCCAACCAAACTAAAATAAAACAAAAAGACCTCTCCCAGCTCAAACATTTAAATCATCAACACAAGAAGAGTTTTAAGACTCCAGATTAAGAGTGGGCCAGTGTAAACACTCCCATAGAGTTCACATCATGTTTTCCTGATAACAAAGTGCAGTACTAAACACTTACTTGTTAAAATAACTGACTTTTTACATGCATTGTGTCATGAACTGCTAAAATGCAATACAACAGTGTTTTTTTTTTTGGGTGAAAAACATTCTAATCACACGATGGTATTTTTACATTTCTTATACTTTCTTTTGTAACATTTTCAGAATATTGCATTGATCTCGTCTCTTTCTGACATAAAGTCACTATTTCTGTTGAAACAAAGGCTGCATTGTTCCCCAACAGTCTCAGCAGTGACCTGTAATCCCATTTAGCATCCAGATACATATCTCCATTCTCTTGTCCCAACCTGATCGGCTGCCTCCCTTGAGTTCATCAGAGAGCTTTCTCTAATACGCCACCGAAACAGGCTTATGATCACAGCAGCTGTTTACAAATGACTTTCAGACCACCTATTGAAGACTGGACAAGGCCCAGTCTTCCCAGTAGGGGAAAACACCAACAGTACGGTTTAGTGGCCTCCTGTGGCCTCTAGAAAAATCCCCGTTCACCCGCTTCACCCCGCCTGCAGGCGCCCTCCCCACGTGTCTGTTTGCTATCTGGGGAGATGGTTTGATAATTTTTCTGTTTATGTTTTGTGTTCTCTGCGGAGTTCTTTGTTGTGCACCTGTATTGTTAAGGACACATCGGACATGTCTGAGTTTGTGTTTGCACACGTACACCGCTTCGCAGTAAAACCACATGCAGCACGTTGGGCACGTTCCAAACGAGATCACATTTAAGACGTTTCTATTTTACGGTGGCCGACAGGTGCGAACGGAAATACCAAAAGGAACTGCAAACAGAAGTGACAACCAAATGCAACGGAAGAAAGGATGCAAACAACAAAACAAATGCTGCAATAACAGAAAATAGAAGCAAACAATCAGCAAAACAAATACAAACCAAAAGGGCACAATCATAAATAAAATGCATCAAACACACACACAAAAAAGAAATGCAAACAAAAAATGTCAAAAAAAATAAATCTATCTATATACAGAGAGCAAGATGTTTTTATCTTCTTACTTGGTGTTTGTAAATATCTGGTTTCAACTGTGCCTGTGCATACCATTTTCTTTTAGGTGGCCATGTTTCTGTGGTCAAAATCTGGGCATACATTGTATTCACATTTTTTTGTGTAGTGCATTGAGCTTCAACAATTATTTTTATCTATCACTAGGAGCAGATTGAGCAATTGAATTTGCAGCAGATGCAGCAAGAGTTAGAGCAATGTTTGGCACGTGATCCAGGCCTGATTTTTCAGGTACTCAGCCATTCTGCTGCTCCTCCAACATCACTTCCTGCCCCCAGCCAACCATCCTGGTGTGTCTGTCGGAGATGCAGAGAGATGACGCCTTCTGTGGTGGAGAGGAAGCGTTGAGTGCAAGAGCCACCTGGTTGCATTTCAGCGTTACCACATATGGAAGCTGACATTCTGGAAGCAGGAGTCTTGCATCTGGCCAGAAGGATCTGGAACGACCTGCATGCGGTAGTCGACCTTCCAGATGAAGGTGAAGACAAAAGGCAGTGTGGGACTCTGATCACAGAGTGGTCATCCCAAGCTGCTGTGTTTAAAAAAAAAAAAAAAGACTTTATAGTTGGTGCTCAGGTATTAATCTTCCAGTCTTCCAAAAATGCATAACTATCAAATGATATTTTCAAATTTCCTGTTAAGTTTTAAAAAAATTTAACTCAAAAACATGGCGGCCGGCTGATTAAATAGTATATAGGTACATAGGTCAAATCAGCTTTTGTTGCAAAGTGCTCCTGTAAATATGTGAACATTTTGAGTTCTGATGACATGATTCCTTCCTGCAAAGTCTAATCTGTTGAAAGAGCATGAATAATTAGATGTGCCAATTACATTGACAATGTAATTCTAATGATTCTATTTGATTTTGATTTGTTACATCAAAGAACAAACTGAAAACCATTTATATGTGAATGGTTATTGGGACTCGACATGCACATTTGGAGAAGGTCGGCCATTACTATCTCAGCAGATTTCCCAGCAGCTCGTTTCCAGAACGCACCGATGTTCAGCAGCAAAACGTCGGGGAAAGTCTGAAGTCGCACTGGGATCGTTTAAAGATGGACGCACACATGTTTCAATCTCCTTGTCCATTCTGTTGCTCGACCCATTCTTCCCAAGAGACAGCTTCGCAAAAGGAAAGCCAAACCATGCCACCCAGGGTAGTTCCCCAACCTCCGACCCCTCGTGTCACCCGTCCGTCTCCGTCAGACCCTGTGAACCGTCTCACCACAGGAGGGAGTTACAGCTCAGCTTATTTTCAACGCAGCGTTTTATTGCCCATGCCTTCAAAATCAAACATGGTGAACTGTCAACAGAGTCTGTCCACTGGCTGCAAAAAACATAAATAAATATAAGAGCTCCTGTGTGATTTGTGCTATTTGCTTTTGAGAGTTGAGAATTTTTCTCATGGCTGATGGTTTTTGGACAAAAATGTCTTTTAATTTAAAAGCCGGCTTTGGTAGCCATGAAAGGTTGTGCGCCTGTGTGTTGTTGCTGCAAAGTGAAAAATCAACGTCAGATATTTAGTTTAAATGATCTAGAGCTGCACGGGATGCATGGAATATTATACTTCAAGATCACCACAAGAGAATGACATGAAATTATAAACTTTTTGTTAGCCTAATCAAATTATCACCAGTCTGATAAACTGATGTAAAAATCCTTGAATCCCCTCAATCTTAAATGTACTTATTTACAATTAGCGTTGCACAGAAAGGCTTGCTGTTAAATGGCACAATACATGAGATGACACATTTTATGTTTTTGTGCCTCCTGAAAGTATTAATATTATATTGTCTAGATTTCCCACTCTCAAATGAATCGATTGTTTTTTATTTTTGTTTTTACAGTTATGTCAGTGAAGCTCTATCTGCAACCTTAGTCAGTCAAACTGAGGTAAAGTAAGATTATTATAAAGTAAAGTTATTTTAGTTGCACTAAACTGATCTTTATGAAATTGAAATAACTGTAACTTTAAGTGATTCGACTTGAAAACGGTAATTAAAAGCTAATTTAAGTTACTATTTGATACTTGTTTATATTGTTTTATATGAGCTGCCTGCCTCAGTTTCCATCAAATACAAACTTACTGGTTGAAAGAGAACAAAATCACATCGAAAAATGTCAGGAGTTTGAATAATTTTGAGGTCAAACGCAAGTGGAGCCCAAGTCACCTGCATTTGATTTTGTTGTGATTCAGTGTGTGTGCACAGAGATCTGCACACGTCTTCATGCAGTAATGAATGTAAAAAGCCAACATTACACCAGCGTCCTGTCAGCGTTGGGATCAAATTGCAGGATTCAGATTTCTAAAGGGAATTTGGAGAAATATTAAACCAATTTAAAAAAAACAAACAAAAAAAACCCAGCTATAGCAAAGGAAAAGAAATTACAATTTGAGGTCGCAAGGAATGAACACTGAAGTTTGTGAAGTATCAAAATGTCAAATCGCCAAAGATTCTTGGCCTTTAATGTTTGTGGACAGCCCACCTAAGCATATCGTCAATCCAGCTGCATGTAATTCAGATGTGGGTCATGACTTCTAGATTGTGTTACTTTTTGCTCGGTTAGAACTGAAAGAGCCTTTGTGTTTCCATTTCATTTGGCATTTATCACATGTAGCTTTAACTGGAAAGCCGTTAAAGTTATTATATGATGGCAAAGGAGTTCTGCGATACCGGACCTTTTCCCAGATATTTTATGTGAAGTGTTTTCCCCCACATTACTGGTGAGGAAACACCATCGTTGCAGAAATACCTGGATGGTGTATGGGATTAAGTTGCAGGATCTGAAGCTTTTATTTATTGGCTTTTGTGACTGGCAGCCACAAACCAGAAATTCACAATAATAATAATAAAAAAAACTCTCTCCATCTGATTTAGTTTTTTTTAGTGTTGAAAGTGACAGGAAAATATTACAAGTGTGTATAAAACCTAGAATGGCTGTTTTAAACTTTTTTTTATAAAAGTGACCAGTAAAATCCATAAAAGTGGTCTCAATCTGGAGATAAATCTTTCCTGAATTGGCTCTTTGCTTTATGTATCACCAAGGCTGATTGTGACAACATTACAAAACAAGGGATTTCAAGCCCTGACAACCTTCCCTTTGACGCCGTCGCCTTATCGCCCACCAAGCACCTGCTTTCACAACAAACACACTGTCCACAGACCAGCTGGGCTGCAATAGATGGGAATTAGGATCATTGTAGATGATGAAACTGAGAAGTGTTATGGTTTCCATTCACATTCTCAGGCAGCCAAGGGGATTTGAACCGATGACATCACAGTTAACAAGCCTGTATCTCTAAATATCATGCTGCTGCTGCTGCCCTGTTTAAATCAGCTGACAAAAGAACGACGACAACAGCTGCATAATTGGTCGACTGGGTAACACGTCTTTAATGTTGACGGTATCTCTGAGATCTTGGCAAACCCACTTTGTGACCTCGCTTCTACTTCCCAGTTTCTGGGATGTCATTTAAAAAAAAACAAAAAAACTCCCACTCCTTGAACCTTTCCACATTTGACTGCATTACAAGCACAACCATCGATGAATTTCATTGGATTTGATGTGACAGGCCGATCGAAGTAGTGCGTGTTTGTGAAGTGAAGGAGAATGTCACTTAGTTTTTTTCACACCCACAAAGGGTTTTTGTGAGTCAGTACACTTTTGAACGACCTGCTGCTGCTGCTTATGTCTCTGCAAACTCCAGATAGCACTGCGTCTGCCATTTGGAGAAATGCACTGCCCTCGACGAAAACACCCAATCAGCGCCAGGAGGAAGGTCTTACTGCTGTCAATCAATATGCGCTGCTAGGTGTGCTAATTGTGGAGAAACAACTTGCCATTCCAAGAGAATCAGGTTTTGCTGCTTCTATCAGGTTTTCTTCCAGGACTGACCTGAATTTAGCTCTGTCCATCTTTCCACCAACTCTAATCATCCTCTCTGTTCCTGCTCAAGTGAGACATCCCACAGCATCATTCTGCCACCACCACCTTTCACAGAGGAGACAGTGTGTTTATTATGATGATCAATATAAATCAGCATTTTGGCCAAACGTTTCCCTTTTGGACCCATCTGACCAAAACAACTTTTTCTTTAAACTTGCTATGTTACCTGCTGTTGGGGTGAATACATTCTTATACTTAATAATAAGTGTAAAATTTCATTTAAATACTTTGAAGTTTGTGCTTGTGAGGTAACAAAATGCCTTTACGAGGTAAAGAGCATGAAAGCGTTCAGCGCTGCATCGTGTGCTGAGAGTCAGGCACGTGTGTCCCATTAATTTGACGTGATTAAATGACTGGCATTTGTCAGCTGCCCGGCACCGGTCACCACCGGGGATTTGGGTTACACGAGCTTACATCTGGTCACTTCCTGCGGCGTCCACACTGCGTATTTAACATCACACCTGCAAAATGAGGTCTTCAGAGACAGAGGCTTATGAAACACATATGAAGACTTCATTTTGGCCTCCCCTCCTCCACCGTTACCCCCCTCCCATCCCGACAGAGCAAGTTCAAAACGGCTATGAGAAAAATCTAACCTCTCCTGGGTCGGTCCAGGAAGTCCAGTCCAATACAGCCTGACGTCTCACTCCAATCACAGATCTGAAAACAAAACGTTCGCTTGCTTGTTTGTAATCCGCACAGGGTCACAACTGTGGAGGTCGTGTGAGTAATCAGGCTTGTCATTAACCTGCTCAGATTGCTGGTTTTATGGGGACTGACACAGTTGGAAACATTAACTTTCGTTTACCTTGGCTTCAAGCCACATCTATTCACTGCTAAACATCTTAGGATTGTTTAGAGTAGAACTAAACAGAGCATATTTACTTTTGAACACCACGGAAATATTGACAGGCTTTTCAAATTGCAATTTAGAGAAAAGAAGAGCAGTCGTTGAGACAACGTTTAGCAGCCCATCAAAGTGATGAAGAACTTCCTAAAGGACCAAAGGTGGTAAAACAAAACAAAAAAATCTGTTTTCTCCGTGACCTCAAAGTCTTTCAGATGTGTGAGAAAATTCAACAGAAGACACCGCGGATGGAAAATTTAATGATACACAGAGAATAATGGTAAACAGAGAGAGGAAGATGAGACAAAGCAGAACCTCGGTAGCGACTTGTGATGTGCTTTCAGGACACGCCGGCAGATTCGTCCAAACTCTGCTTTCTATCGGCCGTTAGGCTTCAAAGAAAACGTTCTCTGGATTTACTGCCGAAAGAATTGCACAAAATGTTTTCAATATGACAGTCTAACACTCAACTTATATTTAAAAAGTTTGATTGAGTTGTTGTAGTGGAATAATTGGAGCAATAAGACGTGTCCACTAAACAAAATGTGTGTTTAATGTTCTTTGTAAAAACTTCCAGGGGTTTTCCATAATTTTCATGAACTGAAGAGACAAGGGAAGCTGCAGACTTCAGCTCTCACAAAAAATCAGCTTCTGTAAATTAATCAATCAGTAAACTGATTTTGCTACAAGACCTCATCCAAAAAAGAAAACTGCTGTCGACAAATGAACTGGTGCTCTACTGAATGAATGATTTATCGGATGGAGTTAAATGTTTCCCCTAAAAATGACCCGTTTCTGAACTGAAGCTGAGTCAAACAGCAAATAAAACCAAACTAACCTGAAAAAAAGACATTTGAAAGACCTTCTGAAACCCAGATAATAATGATTGATGAAATTCCTTTTAAACTATGGCTCCTTGAAAGCAATAACTGAGTAAATGCACCAAGTCTTTAGCACAGATTTGTGCCTAAGCAAGATGAGAGTAAGAAAAATATTAAACCAAACATAAAAAAATATGTTTTAATTGTCACCTCACAGTTTATATAATCTTTGCGATTACATCTGAAATGCTCAATTTGTAATAATATTCATTCAATATCAACTTCTTGCAGGTCTCGCCTGTCTCACAAAAGGAAGTAGCAGAGAAGTGGGTTCTCCTCTAAGTAGGTGGTGCTGATGTGCTGAATGCCTGCAGAGATCTGTGATAACCAGGCAACAGAGACACAGGCTGCCTGGTCCTGCATCACAGAGGAATGACTCTTTCAACAGGGATCCTTGTAAACCTTTTTTGTTCAGGATGTCTTCCAAAATGGATCATGAATGAAAAAAGGCATTTACTTTTTCTTTTCAGAGCTCGTATTTGCAAACAAGTAAAGATATCCGTCTTTCTGGTCTCTTTTCTTCAGCTGTTCTGCTTTGTCTGCCCGAGTCAGACATAAAGGATGTCTGCAAATGGAAACTACAATCAACATGTTTGTCAATGTATGTTATTTATTTATTTTTCTAATGTTAGGTTGCAGAAACACTGAAAGCCTCACTTGTGATTGATTTAAGAACATTCCAAAGGGCCCAGGAGCTGATTTCTGTCAATTTGATGCTGAATTATTGAGGGTTATGTGGAGTTTGTGTGACATTAGAAATTGGGAATTGCTTCATTCTTCTTCTGTTTTTCCCTATGCAAAGCCACTTTCAGCGATATTGCCAGCTAAATGGAGCCTCGGTTTCTGTGCAGATTGTTAAAATCCATCGGAGGTTTTGTGTGACATCTGCTTTTGTGTATGAAGAGAAGAAATCAGTTTAAAACAGAAAAACAAAATCAAAGGACAGTTCTCTTGGTAAAATTTCTATTTACTAATCCAAATAATGGAATTGATTGCCTATAAAAAAATTAATATGGTTCCTTAGGTAAATGTGCATTTCATAAACATTTATGCAGATTTAAGAACCAGAATGAAAACACTTTATACTGCAGCACTTTACTGTAAGACAATAGATTCTATGTAAAAACTATTATCTGTTGCACCTTACCAAGAATGATGCATCATTGCTTACAAAGAAATGTAAATATTTTTGCCTGAATTTCTTGTCACTACGAGGAGATTTTATTGAGTTCAGATTCTATAGATAGAACTAATTATGCAAGAAAGTTTAAAAAGAAAAAATTATGTTTTCTTTCCTTATGTGACAAATTGCTCAAGATCCTGTAGGTCACCTGATAGGAATTCTGCTGCAGTGGCAGTACTTATTAATATTTAATGATATTATATGTATTTGCCTACACTTTTGACTCTGTGTGAAAGTGACCACACCAACTACATTGTTTCTCTGCTTCAGTTTAACACCCATAATCCAAAATATGATTGCAAACCTCCTCAGTCACCTTCAGCTTAATAACATGAGAAAATAAGATGGATGTACGCACCTTCGCCTGCTTTTGCCTTCATTGTAGAATTTGTCTGTATTTGTAGACGGTTAATTGCTCGGTTATGTTTGTGCAGGTTTGTTCTGTTAGTGGCAGGAATCAAAAACACACATAGTTTCATTTCCCTTGGCTGTCCACTAAGACAAAAGGCAGACACACACCAACACACCCACACACCTCCATGTGGACCAGCAGCCAACATGTTTCCCATTAAGCAGGCCGGGTATTATGTTGTTCAAAGATGAGAGCCTGAAATCACAGGATTACACACAACCTGAAGGATCAAATCAGCTGGGCAATTTGCTGTCCTGTGTGGTTATGTTCTCTGTTTAAAGTGAATTTAGCTGAAGGCTGCCGTTTCCTCGACCTCTATTATTTTCAGGATGTGTTTATTGAACGACATGTTTACAATTTGGCCAAAAGTTGAATCGAAAACTCTGCATTAGCGCGTTAGCGTCATGTAAAAATTATGTGTGAAAAGGTTAATGCTTAAAAACGTATTCATTTCAGATTCAGATTTCAAAAAATAAAATAGCCCTTCCTCTGGAAACAAACATGAGTACACCTGACTTGGAAAACGAAGTCAGCTTATTTGGATGTTTTGTTTGCAACAATAAGTTTTTACAAACAAAAAAAAGCAAATGAAAACCTGCGGATGTAACCTAACAAGCAACACTGAACAAGTTCATGTTGAGAGCAGGCAGAAGACAAAATGAAGCCAACCAGTGAACAGACTGAGGGAGGAAAAGAAATCAAGAAGAAAGCAAAGATGATCCATGTGAAATCCCACACATATCCACAAAATATAAAATATTGTAGAGAAGAGGAAGAAACATCAGCCGACTCACAGCAAATTCTCATGGCACCAAACTCCACTCCATCTATCATCTAGCAGAATACAATAAAACGATTGTTGTGTAATTTATTACATGGAGTGAGCGCGCAGTAATGAAAATTTCTGCTGGACAAAAACTTTGAACGACATTGCTTTTTTTGATTTTTATTTCTGTCTGCATTGCAGAAGATCACAGACGTGGGGGATGCCGTTCGATCATATTTAGGAGGGGGGGAAATGTAACCTGAAGGAATAAAAACCCACGGGGAACATCTGTCTAACAGTAACACTGTAATAACTCTGAATCCAGGCAGCTTTCTGCATGGAATAAAACCACAAATGCAGAGTCGGGGAAAGAAAAAGCAAAAAAACACCACATGTCCAATACAGCTTTCTTATATTTTGGCTTTTCTCACCTGCAAGTGTAAATGAGTTGGGCGGGACGCGGCCAGCAGCAGCTTATTTGGATTCAAAGAGGCCCTAAAACGACTCATTCAGGAAGGAGCTCAACATACTCAGACTACTGAGCAGGCTAAGATCTCATTATGAAAGAATGACTTTGTGCAAAAGATCTAATGAACATGTTTTGTACAGCCCACAGATCCATCCTAACGTCTCCTTCAAAATGTGGACCAAAATGGTTCCCATCAGCTTGTCTGAAGCAAATCAGCTGAACGTGTGATAGCAACAGAAGGTGGGATGAAAGCGTCACACAGGGCTGCAGGAGAGAGACAAGAGGCCAAATTGAAAGGAAACCCAAATGAAACCAAAGAAATGATGCAAAAAAAAAAAAAAAAAGCCCAGAGTGGTTTCCTGGAGTACAGCTTTGTCGCGTTACATGTTCCTCTCCAGTCTTCTGTGAGGTCCGCTTTCCACTGCACCATTTCTCTCGACATTTTTTTTGCTGCTTCAACTGTTGGTATGACTCCTCATCAACCTTTGCCTTTATTGTTTTTGGTTGGACAGCGTACCTCTCATTCAGACTCTAATAAGCCCTCTGGAAATATTTTGCATGTCCCAACTGGCCCCTATTACTTAATTTAGCTTTATTGAAACATTTTTCATTTTCCTACCCTAGGCCTTACTGTGTTTGGTTTGACTTTCTTTCTTTTCATAGGTTGTAAAAACGCTTCACATTCCTTAGTTTAGAGTGATGTATCCCTGAAACTGCATTTTAATAAACACTTCTTACACTCGTCGGCCACCTCCGGCACGTCTGGGTCCCAGCTGAGTAAGCATGGTACAGAAATCCCATAATCGTTTCTGAACCCCAAAGGCCTAAAACATGCAACTCTGACCCCGTAAGGCTCTTGGTCCACGTCCAAATCGTGTCTCTGGTTCCTCGTACGCATCCGCACACAGGTCAGAGGAGAAAGCGGTGCCGTAAAATTAATCCATTTGGTTCCCCGTTATTGGAAGTGACAGCGTCATAAAGCCACTCAGGCTCCCTGGTGCTGCGGACGAACGTGCACAAGAACGCCGCCGAAACCTCCGGTGTTAAAATTTCAGGCTGGGTTTACGTCTGCCTTTTACTTCTTGACTCTTTAGCGGAAAAGTGATTGTTAAACAAGTTGGGTTTCTGTGGTGGATAATGTAAAGTGACAGTACCTCATGAATTATTCACTCAGCCTTCAGGAGGTGATTCTTCGAAGCAAAACCTTTTGAAGTTTTGGTTCGCTTTAGTTTTCTTTTTTAAAATCAGAGCTTGTTTTTGTGTTGCAGGAAGCGGGGCCTCAAGAGTTTTTATTTTCCTTTGTCGTACGGTTTGTCGTTCAGTTTGTCCCACTGCCTGACTTTTGTTATTATCAAAGTGAGTAATTCCAAGTGACAGCTCCTGATTCTTAGAGAAGGAATCCAGAACAGTTCAGAACCGCATCCAGCTGCTCTCAGGGCACATTTTAAAAAATATATATATATTTGAATTGACAAAGAATCAATGATAGCATGTTAGCTCTCATCACATTATGTACGATAGGGGAAACAAGTTGGGTAAGTAGCGCCAATCCTTGTTGCTAGGAAACAGTAAAAGAAAAAAAAGAATGTGACCAAACAGTCAGTGAAGGCAGGAAGTGCATGGATGTGGCTGTTAGACTTTTATTTATTAAAACATGCTTTTCACTCTTAAAAGTGAATTTCATAGGAATTGTATTTAGACCCCAACAGGTATTTTTAAATTTATTTTATATGTCCATTATTCTATGTATGAGCTGCAACATGCGATCATAAACTGAAGGTAAAAGTGTAGCATTTTAGCTGCGGGCTGAAATAAAGTCAAACTGGAAGCTCTAGGGTACAGCTGAGCCATGAGACAAATCTTTTTGTTATGTTTACACTCGTCCTGAAAATATATGCAATATATATAAGTTGTAGACCAAATTAAGGCCCTAATGCTGTGGTCCTAAATATGAAAAATGGCTGATTTCACCCCTTTCTCCCCTATTATAACTTGTTAAATAAAATTCAAATCATGTAACTCAAATAAATAAGCAAATAAATAAAATTGGTTAATGTTTTTTTCCCACCATTTTTACAGGCCTGGTCTGGACACCCTGTGAGCATTTCTGCGGGCACCACGGTTTCTAGCTATTAGCAGCCATTATTGTTAATTATTTGACTTATGGTAGAAGTAGTTACACTGGATTTCATTTAAAGGTGTCAAATTAAAAGGGGGCAAATAAAAAAATGTGCCATTATTTTTGTATTTTTGTTTAAAAATAGCTAAAAAGCCCCTTATTCTTTTTCGTCCAGATCAGAGCCACAAAAAGCCGATTAAATACAGAGATATTAAAGGTTGTCGTGCAGGAAAATTTGATTTAACAATTACGAACACTTTTACAAAGCTGTATGATTTCTTCAACAAATTGCCAAAAAAGAAGAAGTGACTCTAGTTAAGTCACAAAAACTAACCTTGAAATAAGCAAGAAATTCAAACCAAAGTCGTCTGGGATGGATGAAACACAGGTAGTTCACTTATTTTTATCTTATTATGCTTTATTGAAAAATGGGCATAGATACAAAAATAAAAACAACAAAAATAAAAAATACAACCTCTTGGCTTACAAGCTGTGAAAAACAGGAAGTAATCTTCTAAACCATTACAAAGGAATAAGTCAGAAGCTGCCACGAGAGAAACATTTTCACATTGTCTTGGGCTCCGAAGTAAAACTCATCTTGATTAATTTAAAAATACAACAGTAGCGAGCAAGAGGTAAGCTGACTGTCAATTTCAGCAAACGAACTTAAAAGATGTTAAAAATGTTAAAGGTGAAAGAAAGAGAAAAACAGTTTAAAATGGCTTTTTGTCGATCAGATTGCATTTTCTTACAGAGACATTTTGCTGAAACTCATTATCACCGTGTTTGATTTCCATGAATTCATAGTTTCAGTGCTGGTATCCCAGTATATTCTCCATGTCCACCGATTGAACATGAGAAAATGTCAGAGGTTACAAAATGTTATTTCTCTTTACCAATTTCAATGGTTGGAGAAGTTTGGTAATGAACAACAAATAATAAAAAAAAAACCCAAAAGCATTTACCTTTGAATACCTTATTGAAACACTTTGTTTTCTAGGCAATGTGTTCATATAATTTAGTTTAATCACACAGGATTAACTGGTGTTCAGTTCTGGTCTATTTATGAGAGACTAATTACAAGATTATTGCACCGTTTGCTCCGAACTGGTGAGAAAATCACAGCAACAGAACAAAACAAACCAGCACAAAATGAAACACAAGAACATAAAACCACCTGGTTCTGAATTAAGAGATTTGAGTAAAACTGAGGAAAGGCTTTTGGGTGCTGGCAGATTGAAAGCACATGCTGGTCACTCAGATCTAAGCTGAGCTTTGGTTCTGTCTCGGCTCACTGGCTGTAGTCACATCGACTAAAGTAAAACAATAAAAGAAAATAATAATAAAATTGTTCAGTTGGTTTGACTCGAGCTCAGGAAGCTTTGCGCTCCAGAGCAATTTCAAAAGCCTTATTTAAGAAAAAATATGTCAGCTTTAGCAGCTCTGACATGTTGGCAAAGAAACATTAAGAGAGACAAAAAAAACTACATTTAACGTAAGCAGTCAAACAGTGATGGTGTTGTATTTCTTTGCATACAGGATTATATACTCTTAATTTGTGGTAAAGAAGTTTAATACTGAAAAATCCACCTTCATTTAGTAGCTCTTACCTACTTATGATAAAAAACAATTAGTAAGATTTCACATATAAAAAGAATAAAAATACACTAAAGGACACATCTGGTAATAAAGTGGCTCAAATATATATATGTAAAAACAAAGTAATAAAAAAAATGGATAAACAAAAACTTCCCTTTTGCCAACCTAAACATTTCCTCTGTGACATTCATGACCTACTAATTTTGACAATTTATTAGCTTTTTATTCCTCAAAAAGGAATGGTGTTGGTATAAAACACTAACCTTGTGATCGTAGAGCACCCACGCACTCGAAAATGTGCAAAAAGCCTTAAAAGAAAATAGATTTTGTTTTGTACTGCAACAACAAAATCCCACAAACAATTGTCATAACACAAATGCAACCAAAATCTTTTATTACTTTTATCTGACTTTTTTTTCCATTTTTCCTGAAACATCAGAGATTTTCATCACGACGTTTCACTGAACATGACCTGACAGAGGTCAGATCAGCCACATTTTAAAGTTGTTAAGACCATTGGAAAGACCATTAACGGCAAACTATAGTGACTTACTACAATCGGCTTAATTGTTCAGTCAGAACAATAAAAAAGGTTGGATCTAGTTTATCCTGCCACCAATTAACTTTTATTCAACTGCTGCAAATTATTCAGTGTGGGATTATGTTACAGCAACATGTAATTAATGCCTGTTAGGACTTTTTGCACATCTTCAGCAAAAGTGCCAATACAGGTGGATGGGACTCTCTCTCTCTCTCTATACATATACAACTCTTTTCACTAAAACCTCCCTAAACCTAAGATCATAGGGGAATCCATGATTTTTGAGGTGGACATGTTTTCTATTGCTAAATTGTTTCAATAAAAATACGTTCTTTCCCTTGCATGGCTTCAATTTGTCTGGCAAAAGTCCCGCTTTCAGTAAATGTCTAAGACTTTATCTTATCTCCCAGTTGTTAGTAGATGTTCCCTCTTACATAAAAGAATGAAAAACAAAAAAACAAGCGATACACAGTCGTATAAATGGCTCTGACCAATCTTTGTGAACATACAGCACCATGAGGTCAGTGCTGGTGTCAACACAGTGGAGGATTCCTCTAAAGGAAGCGAGGCTGGCTGTTTACATCGCCATCAAACATGGACGCCGGGCTCGCCTCTGATCATCATCAGCAGAGTTCAGCTGTCATGTCTGGAAAACCCACATTCTGTGTCGAAGGAGGAGAGGATGGAGGCCAGAGAGGAAATTAATAGGACATGGTGATGGAGAACATGCAGGTGATTTTCGTGACAGAAGAAGTGGGAGGAGATGGAAACCTGGGAATCTTTGTTGAGGTTGCAGCGAGGTGTATTTTAGTAGAAAAGGAGATATGTTTGCCTCGCATGAGTTTCCCTTTGGTGTTTGCAAATTAAGCACTTCTTCATTTCACCAAAGCGCAACTGATGCGTCAGCTCGTGAGCGTCCTCTTGGAGACATTGTTAGTGTTCAAGAGGTTACGATGTTATGAAGTCACAAAGCTTTTGTATGAGTTGGAAAACTTGAAAAAAACAAAAACAAAACAACCCTGATTATTTAGTCACAGAAGCAGAATTAATTCAACTGATCCACGTTCAGAGACACTTTGTGTTTGCATCCTGCTGTTTCAAAGTTTCATCACTGCATCTGGAGCTTGTATGGATTTCAGAAGACGACTCCTCGCCCGGTTGGGTTGGGGGAGAGGGGATGACGGCGGTGCGGCCAGTGCGGGTCTGGAGGTGAAGTGCTGCTTCTGCAAGCGGTCCACAGACAGGTGGACAGGTAGGTACAGCGTGTTTGCATACATCCAAAGCAGTGTCAGGGAGGTACAGAGGTTTGACCTGGGGGGTTCAGATTCGGAGGCAGTGCGCTCCATGCCCCTTTCTCTGGAGTTTAGGCTTTCTTGGTGTTGCGTCTCTTGGATTTTTTCACCCTGGGGAGATAAGTAGAGGTATGAAAAGGTTAGGGTTTGATTTTTGTGATGTTACTGCAGTGTGTAGACAATCTCTTTTTATTCAGCAGTGTTGAACAAAACATTATTCCTTTTCGTCAATTATAATAAGTTATTGACTTAAAACAGGATCCTATATCTTGATAAACAGCTACTTGTAAGTGAGTTTTATCCTATTTCTGGTGTACTAACATGTTTGAAATAGAACCTAGACCAAAAGTATTTGGTAAGGTTTTGTGATTTTGCAGTGCAGGGGTTGTAAATATGCTATTTTTGTCAATTAATTGTTTGTTTAAATTTAAATTATGATCCATAATCTACAAGAGTTTCAAGTTATGATAATATATTTTAAAGCTTTCATATTTGCCTTCGTTTGCTGGTTGGGAATTGCTTTGGAAAATGTAATGTTTCAGAAAACAGAAATTTGACAATAAATTGAGTTGTAGTAGTTTTTTTTGACAGGTGACGTCAGACATTTCATGTGCTTCTGATAACATGCAGTTGGCGAAGATATAAATGTGGAAATATGCAGGACAAAGGTAAAGACAGAACATCTGCTTTCAAGTTTACATCTTATGCAAACTTTGGATTAAATGTTTAGTAAGTTTGTGGAAACAAAGGCGCGCGAATCGCAGTGGAAGAATTAAGTCTATTCATAAATCAGTGGAAATTATTTCTCTGATAGCCCGTCTGCTACACGTAAACAATTTCACAGAGTAATTGTAAGCGGGAATGTGAAAAGTTTATTTCTTTTCCCGCGACATCTAAACTCGTGTGAGCAGAGCCGCATATTTCTTGTTTTGTGAGGGATCATTCGTCGACAGCAGAGTTTTTATTTTGTTCTTACTTGTTGATGGCGTTCTTCAGGTATCCTTGCAACCACTTGGTCTCGGGGTTGATGCAAACCTCCCTGTTGTTCTTCAGTTTAGCACTGCGGAAGAAAAAACCCCATAAATTACATACCATTTGTCTGTGATTATTGCCAGTGATTATTACCATTCGACATGCAGATGGACATTTACTTCTCCAGTTTCTCTCCTAACATGTGTTTACACAAAGAGATAGAGAGGAAGTTTTTGAGTCTCATCCAAGTATTAGCTTCAAGGACATCATGGAGGGATATTTATGCTGCAGGACCTTTTTTTCCACCCCTGCATCTTGGTGACAGTGCGCAGCTTAGAGGTAGAGTCAACGAAAGATCATGTAAGTTTTACAAAAAAAAAAGAAACTCGCTGCTGTTTTATTAATTCAAGACGCTCGCTTTATGTTCTCTGCTGGATTAAACGTTTAGTTTGTGTAAACTAAACATTTGAAAAATTCTACATAAAAAAAAATTTAAATTTAAAAACCCCTCGTACCACAACTATTTTAACCCACTGGCAACCCCAGTTAAATGCAACAGAAACATTTTATTACTGATTATTTCTGCTGTTTTAAAGTTAGTCCGGAAACTTTCCCGTTGTGGTAAGACCAATTTGTCTTGGTTATACGTCATTTTTGTTAAGGCAAAAATAATTTTAGGGTCTTCAAAAATCTGGAAAATGCTGCAGAAATCAGCTTCTATGTTCATGTAAGAAGCATATATGCCCATATATACTTTAAAACATCTGAAAGTGTGGCAAACAAAGCCTTAATGAATAATAAAGTGAGTCTCACTTTATTATCTTAAATTGCTTGTCAGTTGATTAATCATTTTCAAACCTCTCCTGTAAAATAGGGTTACTGGTTGGTCTAAGATGTTGAAAGGGAAATAATAAATTAAACCTTATCAGTGTTTCATTCAAGGAAACAAGGAAACAGAACTTTCCTTATCAGTTGATTAAAAGCTAATCTATCCAGGGTTCAAGTTCAGCTGAATAAATTGAAGGGATTTTAATACTAAATTGCACGTGAAGTGCCATAAATATGTCTCACATGGTTTTGCTCCAAAACACATCGTCTTTATAGAATCTCGGCACATCCTGCAGCCGAGACAGATTACATTATTACAGCAGGTTTCTGTATGTTTGGGGCCGAAGGTGAAAAATCGCAGCTTTCTGTTTCCACTCAGAGCCTCTCATCAGTGATGACTCTGAACTCTCTATGTGAAGATGTCTCTGCAAAGCGCATTAAACATCCTCACAGATCTGGCATCTACGAATCGCCTCGCTTTCATTTAAAACTGTCTTCTGTTTTGGTTTAGTGTGAATTTCTTACATGAAGTATTGCAGTTTCGCTTTTTACTTGTAGACATTATGATTTTTGCTGGCTTGAATCCAGATCATTTTATTTAATAAGAGAAATACAGCTCAGGCACACATGCTCTTGAAATGTAATTGAAATGATGTAACTCGTATAAGTTCATTCCTACTGTTCTAATATTTATTGACTAAACATTTGTAGTAAAACAGACACTATAACTCAAACTGCTGACTAATTTGTTTGCATAATTTGGCATTAATGAACAATTCCTCAAGACATCAAAATGCTTCTCACACACTTTTATGTCTCACATTTCTGTGGTGTGTTCAGGTTCTTTAGGGAAAAAAAAACCCCCACAAGTCTTCTTGTAATGATGGATCTCAGTTTGCCTCCGAAGCCCCTACTGGGATTTATAGTGGGAACCATTGCTGGCCAGGTTTAAAACGTTCCATCTCCTCCACTTTAATCACATTTCCATGCTCTTTTGTCTGCTGCTTTCGCCGCCGGCGGTCTGCGGAACGATTTAACTATGAACCCGAGTTTACAAAAATACACAGAGATGCTTTTGTATTATCTGTTTAATCCCTCACTTCCTCCAATAACAGAAGCATCAAAGCCGACCCGCAGTCAAACACAATCGGATCTCTGCCATGTTTTACTGTAAGCAAGTTGTCCCTTTTTATTTTGTTGACGTCGTTTTGTCACCTTCAGACAAACAGATTCTCTGTGCTCTGGTTGTTTTTGTTTTTTTTATTTAGCTTCCTCATCCCATCAAATATGATGTTGTAGAGAAGCTTTTTAATACGTTTTCACTTGCAGTACTTCCAGTTTCCTCATGATGTTATTATTACTGTGTAAAATATTTGTCAATGAATTTGAAAATTGTTCATCTAGATGCATAGGAGGCATCTCTTCTGTAACCATTAAAGTTAATCTATGCAGATGAAAACAGAAAACTGTTTCGCAACACGACTGGCGTGTAAAAGCTGCAGGAGCAAAATATCACACTAAAGTCTTATTTCAGGAGCTTCACAGTTTCTTTTAAATCATTTTACTCACCATCCTGCTCCAAACATGGAGGTAAAATAAATGTGCGCTTTCATCCGCCCTTGAATTTCACAATTCAAGTTGTTTTAAAACTTTTAAATTTTTGTCTGATGATTCACGGGAGTTTACACACAGCCTTCCTTGAATGTCACTTTCTCTTATCTTTCCCACTTTGAAGAGAAATAATTAAGGGTGACAAAGGGTCTGGGGGGAGGGTTGTAACTTGAGGTTTCTTTCATTCTTTTGTAATTTTATTCCTTGAATATTTTTATAGCAAAAAGCTCTAATATACAATAAACTAATGTAGAGACACTTTTGCTCACAGAACTTAGTTCCTTAAACTACATAAACTACGTTTATTCATCTCAATTTCTTGGTGTTCCTGGTCTGTTGGTGAAGGGATTAGTTTTCTTGTCCGGTCGAGTTTCAGATCTGACTGGTAAAGTGAATTTTATTTATATAGCACATTTTCAGCAACAAGGCAATACCAAGTACTTTGCAGGATTTAAAAGGAAATACAAACAAAATAACAAACCAAAGGAAGGAAGAAAAAGCTAATGATGTTGATTCAAAGTAAATAAACTAAATGCTCCTATTCAGGGTTGGTAGATAAGTATAAGTAAGTATCCTCTGGTCTAATTCCTTTTCTGGTTTGGAAGAATAGGAGTCAAAAAGTAGTTGCTAAAGTAGTTTTCCTGCATTTGTTCTAATCCCTGTTCTGGGTTGCTAAATAAGTGAAAGTAAGTAAGTATCCTCTGGACTTCTGAGTTGCTAGATGGACAGTAATGGGGGCATCAGGCTGTAACGTTTCACCTCCTCTTAAAACATCTGGCTGATATCACACAGCGGTGCGAAAAGGTCACGTATGCGAGCTAACGACTCGGAGGTGCAGCACCTCTCTGCTCCGTTCTTCTCCTCCCTCTGTCTCTCTGTCACACAACTGTAAATTCAACACATTCCTCAGACTGCGAGCCTCTTCCACGCTCACCACTTTCCCTGTCCCTTCAACCCGTTCAGATGCTCCCACACACATTAGCAGGAGGAACACGTTGCCCCTTCGCTTACGGTGCCCTCCAGGAGCGTCAGTCCGAGCATCAATCTCAAATCCCTCAAACCAACACGCGAAGCCGGGAGGCCCAGAAACCGGATCTCTGTTTGCTTTTCCTCAGGGGATGTCTCCTCTTCTCCCCCTTCCCTTTCTTTCACATTTCATTAGGGCTTGCCAGATCATCCATTCAGAAGCTCTTTATGGTTTGATGCGTCTCCCTTCGTCCGGTGAGGAAGACACTCTGAGAGGCTGAACCCTAATTGACTTGGCTGGAATTTGTGGGCCGGAGTTCCAGCAGCAGCAGGTAGTAATTACTTCACAGCAAGTTAATATCAACAGCATGCTGAGGTCCGTGAGGATGATGCCACATGGGGGGACACACGGGGAAGGACTTTCTATGTTTTTGGAGGTGTAGTGTTTCCAGCTTTCCTACTTCTGCTCCAATAGATACCCTGGATGGTGGATTTGAGACGTTTCTGGCCAGAGAGCAGTGTGTCCTCTGTGACATTTTGCCATTTGGTCACCCCTCATTTTCTTTTTAACCCCTCCTTTTTTTGGCAGAATCCCCAAAGCCTTTTGGCTGTGCGGCTTCTGCTGTCCACTCTTCTGTAGCCAGGAAGTGATGAGACGTTCTAGTTAATACGTTCCAGACCGGTGACATTACATCAATCATCGATGCTGAGCAGTTTCAGACGGGAAATAAATAACAAAAAAGAGAGGATAACGGACACAAGGGGTCAGCAGTAATATAAAGGTAATCTCTTTGACCCTTAATGATTGCTTCCTTTACAAACATAAATGGTCCCCTCGAGCTCGGCCTTCCTCTCTCTGAGTGGACTGTGTTGTTTTAATCTCTCTTCGTACAGGAAGCGAGTCAAAAGATATCAACACCAGGCCTCACATTTACGCCACACGTCAACACATGTGGATCAGAAATAGTGAAAACACACAAAAAAATAATTTTCCCTACTCTGATGGGTTTATACTGTGGTGACTTTAGCATTGGATTCAAAATTAAAGCCCAAGTTTGTTGGGGTTGGACAGGAGAAGCAGCCTCAACAATTTCTGAAACTTTACAACAAACTGACCCAAGCTTCACTGAACAGCCACAGAATGGAACAGGAAACAGTAATATCACAAAATGATGCTGTGTAATAACGTTATTTTGGTGTTTGTAGAGATAAGATTTGTTCTAACCACAGAACCTGTTTGTTCGCCTAAGCTAGCATGAAAGTGTTGACCAGCTAGTACAGAGCGCTGCTAGCTTTGTTCAACATTCACACTTTACTCAGAGAAATAACCAGTGCTGCTAATAATAATAATAACAATAATAATGAATTGTTTTACAGAATTGTTCACATTACAGAACAAGATTGCACATTTAAGCTAACATGAGTTGTTTACTTGCTAAGTAGTTAGGGCTAAACTAGTAAAAGCTATGTGACATTTTGACTAAAAATGTGGATTTAAATTGGTCATAAAACTTAGGTGAGAAGTTATATTTATTTCCATCTGAGAGTTTCTTAAATGCCTTGTATAGCAGGAGGCTGATTGCTAAGTCCAAGAATAAGGTTTCCACGATGAATATGACTGACGATAACGTACATTGCACAAGTTGGCCTTTAACGTTGCTTTCATGGAAAACTTTAATTGAATTTTTTGAGCTTTAGTGAACATTGTTGTGCTTCTGTTTTAAATAATATTTTAAATATAAGAAATAATGCCAATCCATGAAAGTCTTACGTCCTACTAAGACACTTTGTATGTCTTAGTGTGCCAAGCTAGATGAATATTTTACACCTTTCTTGAGAATTGATTACTTAAATGCATAAGTTCTTCACAGAAAAAAAATAACAATTTCAACTTCATCCATAGATGCACTCTCGTTTTACTCTACTTCCCCCAGATTACCTGATGCTTGGAGTCAGCAGACAGACAAATATGCATTAATACATAGAGATCTGTACAAATTAGTGAGAATATGAGACAATTAGAAAGCGAGAAAGACATTTCTCAGAGATAATTACTCCGTATCATTTACTTACATGACTTGGAAGGGGCAGTTGGGGGTGTGGAGAAACTTGAGCTCCTTGATGGAGCGCTGAGAAACGGTGTTGAGCGTGGTGCGACACCAGCACCGCTCCACCAGACTGATGGGCTTGGCTGCAAGCAACACAAACCAAAAAGTCATCACAAAGCTGCAAGCAGGCAACAATAAATAAAATACCAATTCATTCTCACCAATGAAATAAAGCAAATCAGCAGCAGATGCTAAAATTGAACTGAAATAAAATAATTTATGTTTCAATTTCAAGCATAATAAGGTGCCTCTTTAAGTTTATTCTACTGTAACAAATGTTCACAAAGCATGAAGGATTTATGAGTTTAGCTGCTATTTTTTTTTTTCCAGGACATGTTAATTAAAAAGAGATTAGCCCTTTATGGCCACTTCTTTTCTGTCTTTCACACAGCCACAGGTGCAGAATTTTAGCCTTTCATTGCAGCGGTATTTAGCCTGGCCACTCTAAAGAGAAAAGGGCCCTCAACCTTTTCCATTATTCCTCCCTCGGCGTTTCTTTTTTGTTTTTCTTATAAAACATCCTCTGGAGCTGAGACGGCATCAGCAGGCTGTGTGGAAATCAGCTCAAGGGCATTCTTAAAATGATTACAAATCAGCACTGTGGATACCTGCTGAGCACCGAGGAAAACAGACATGCAACTATAACTGCACGTAGTTGCTCATTTGGCTATTTTTTGTAATTTAAACAGCTTAAAAAGGCATTTGAAAATATACAAAATTTAACATTTAGCCAGTTTACAATAATTTCACAACATTTGCTGTGGGATTCAACTCACAACCACTGATATATATATATATATATATATATATATATATATATATAGACACCAAATGGCTAAATATCAGCCTAATGATTCACACCCGTTCAGACTTCTTTCTCATGCAAACTAAGGGATTATTATGCAGCATGCAGCACCGGGGCCACAAACAAGGGCCCACTGCTTTCCCCACTTCACCCTTTATCCCTAATTAGAAACTAATTATAGGAAAGCAAAGAGTAAAAGACAAATATAAGCCCGAGACTTTAATATGCTGGAGGGGGCTGAAACTACAAGCTCTAGCACAAAGTAGCAGCAGCAGCGGGCGACTCGGCAGCACAGAGGTTAACTCGCAGGAGATTAATGGGGGGGTCAGCGCGAAGGCAGCGCTCAAGATTTAAGATTCTAGACTTTATTTTTACTGTGGAGGTGAAGGCAGGAAATCACATTTGAAATAGTGTTTCAACCAAAAATATTGGACATGTTGATTGTTTTCCTGTATTCCAGTTAGTAGGACTTAGAATTTATACTGGTGTTAGTAATTATGTTATTTATCTTCTTATCCATTTTCTTATATTTCATATGTTTTGCACTTGTAATCCCCTAATTTTGTCTTATGAATTAATAAAATGATTTAACAGCACTTTGTGACTCTATCTTTGAATATAAATAAATGATTTCTTCATTAATTCATCCAATTTATAAAACAAAAATCTGTAACCTCAAACGTTAATACCGTAGATATGAAATAATCCTTGTGCCATATAAACAAATAAAGTGAGTTAAATTATCACGACAAGCGCCATCAGACCATTTTATGCATACATCACCTTTAGTTTGAGATAAAACTTTAAGAACCAATGGGTCAATTTGCCTCAGTATTAGAGAAAACAGTTTGTGAAAAAACATAACTATAAAACAAAGTGGTCAAAATTGATCTACTAAAGAATGAAAACAGGTAGAAAAACTAATATTTAAAGCACCTTCCATCATCATTTATCACTGTAGCACGATACAATATTGTGGAAAAATTATGACAGAATTCTTTTAGAATAAAAGTTTGCCACCTAAAAACTAACATTTCTTGAAAATTATCACAGAAGTGCATGAGCTGCAGGAATATTCTGATCTAAAAGCCATGTCCCGTGTTTGCAACGAGTGAAAATAATGAAACAAATGTGTAAAATCTGGAAAACATGTTAAGTTAATGCAAGTACCCAGATGATACATGCTTCACATTAAGATGGAAACTCGTTTTTCTCATCCAGATTGAAACCAGAAAAGTGAAAGTTCCTCCATGCCAAGTTCAATCTTATATGGAGACATTGAATCTCCATATGAGACATTAAATCCATATGTCCACCAAATCAACATACTGGAAAAGCTTTCTTTACAAAAAAAAAAAAAATCAATCAGTCACATGTCTAACAAATGACCAAACCAGCAAAGACTCACCGTTTGCAGTGGGAACCTGCATGACCACGGCCAGCAGAGTCATCAGCGCCAGCAGCTTGACGTCCATGGCTTCAGGAATGGCTTTGCTCTCTCTTCCTTTACAATCCAGCACACGACTGTGTCCTCCAGCTCAGCTGCGGCTGCAGTTAAAGCTTCAGTGGGAGGGAGCAGAAACGGAGAGGGGGAGTCCCACTTTCTCAGGAGGGCGAGGCGTGGGTCCCAGGAGAGGAGGTGAGAGCAGGGGAGGAGGAGAAAAGAAGACTTCCCTGATTGTAAATGTGTTGGCTGGGAGTCAGGGAACAGCTCTCAGGGTGGTGTTGCCTCCTTCATGTAATGTTTCTTTTCCAGATTTCAGCTTTTTGTATCTTTATTTGATCTTTTCCATCATCTGTCTCTCTGGGGTTTCCTCTCCACCACACACATAGAAATGCCACACACTGAAACCAGTACACCGGCAGTTTGCCCACCAGTCAGTCTCAGCCCCATTGTGAGCGGCAGAGCTCCCTACTGCTGGGCTAATAATGCTGCATGCTTCAGCTGAGTGTTGTGTTATTGTTTGCTAGGACACAGACTGCTCCCCCCTTTTCCTCTCTTCGTCTCTCTGACTCCTCGTCCTCTGGCCCGGTTCCTGTCCTCTGGCCCGGTTCCTGTCCTCGACGCCTGGTTCATGTCCTTAATAGGCTCCACGGGACTTTCATTGTCTGCTCCGTGATTAAACTATTACGAATCTGTTTAGACCTCACATCTGGACCACAATTAGGAGGAAGGAAAAGTTGTGCCGAAAGAAAAAATAATAATAAAGTAAGAGAAACTGCAGATCTTAAAATTGACTTCTGTGATTCTCCAATTCTTGTGTGCAAGGCAAGCCAAAGAAAAATCAAGGAGAAGCTGAAGTTCGGAGGTTTCTGCAATCAAGGCTCGGATTGTGTATAGTTATATTTCATCAGATCTAAAATGCATAGTTAAGTTTTGAACTAAAAAGAGAAGAAAATCTATTGTTTCTTTCAGTACACAACTGTTTCTAACGTACAAATTTTGCTGTCTGCCGCAGGTGGACAAAGGTCCTTGTCCACCTCAAGGACCTTTGTAACTATGACAACCTGTGTTTAAAATCACTTTCTTTCATCTTTTTTATCCATTTTGCTGTGGTTTTGTTTTGGTGTTGTTTTGCTTTGACCAGAGGTTGTAATAATTTTTTTTTTGAAGTTTTGACTTAAAAACTGTCTCAGGTGTCTTACCATAATCAATAGAAATAGAGATCAATATAAAGTATTTCAAAACAGTGTGCAGTTGAATTATATGTGATATTTATGTACTTTATATGTAGTTACAAAATGGAGGGCGACAGACAGCAGATTTGTTTATGATTTTTAAAATTAGTTTTGGGACATTTTAATTCGATTCTCAATTGTAGTAAATGCGAATCACAAGCCTTAAACACGTGTTATGTAAAGTGGAATTTGTGAATTTTAAAGATGACGATAATATTCCTTTGTTTCAGCTGAATATGATTTATAAAAGTAGAGTGGCCAGCATTTTTCCAGGGGCCTCGTCCCCCGGCCAGCCACCTTATAGGGATGTCACTGCTTAATGAGCATTAAAACACACATTTCTTTAAGTCCACATTTCTAAATTAAAAATATTTCAAAACTTGACCAAAAATTTAACTTGATTTCATTTTATCCACCACAAATGGTCAAAGTGGTGCTCTGCTTTTTTTTTTTTGCCTGAAAGTCAAAGAGATGAAGTGATGAAGATTTAGTGTTTTGTAAGATCTATAGAAGTACCTCTGTATGGGTTTAAGCATTTTATTTAATCGAGTATGTTCTCCCAAGGACATGGACAGGATGCTGCAGGATGAGGGCTGTAAACAAAGCTTGAAGGGACAGATGTGAGTCCTCACGTCTTCTGCAGCTCTCCAGGATCTGATGCAGAGGCTCCAGCTTCACATCTTGATGAGCTGAGCTGAAACCGAGCGGTGCGGGTGTGGCTGTGAGACGCGGGCATGCGGGTACGTGTCTCTGAATGTACGCGGGACTCCAAACAAGCATGTAATTATGCACGTTGTTGCCACTTTTTTGTTTTGGTACATCGGATGTTAAACTGAAACTGGACTTCCTGCCAGAACAGAATCCTTGTTCCGCCAGCGGATTTGGATCCCGCTGCACTCCCGACATGGATAATGAAACCTTACACTGAGAAAAAAAACAAAAAAAACTGCCCATCCATCCAAGGAGCCTCTGCTGTGGTTTCCAGACCCCACAACGCAGCGGCATGCTGAGAGAGCACTTGCATGTCTCAGGCCTGCTGACGGCCGTAAAGCTCTGAAGCTGTTCACCATCAGCCAGAGATGAAAGTGAGAGAAACACATTACACCTGAGAGAAATCCAGTTATTGCTTCTCTAAAGAAAAATATGCTTTCCTACAAATCAGTAGTGTGGCTACCAGTGGTAAAGGTTACCACTGGAAACCTTTACTAGTTTCCAGTGGGAAAGGTCAAAGTCGAGTTTATTTGTAAAACACATTTCAGCAGCAAGGCAGTTCAAAACACAGCCACCAACTATGAAACAAGCAATAAACATTACATTTTGTCATCAAATGTGTTGCTCAATTTTCCAATTGCTACTAACTCTGTGAACAATAAAGATAAATTTAAAGTAAAGTTAAGTTATAAAATAATGTTCCAAGCTTTCAACACAGCAGTGTTCAAACCATCGCCTGACAAAGCAAACCTGCCTTGTTTCTGTAGTGCAAAACATGTCAAAATATTTCAGATCAAATGCTTAGCATGAAATTTAACAGCAAGCTTGCCATCAGTGATTTCTCCCAGCTCCTTGTAATTTGCAGCTTGATGGTTTTATCCTGGGCAGTCCTTATTAAGAGGATTTTCTCTGAGGGGAGAGATAAAAAAAATAAAGGGATTTTCAGCAAAAGTTTGAGACTGCATGAAAAGCAAATTGTAGAAATATAAATATCTGTGGGACTGAGAGTGAAAAACAGCAAACAACAGAATTATCTGCATTAAAAGATATTAAACTGGGATGGAGGACAAAATAAAGTCAGAATACAATCAAATTTCGTTCAGAAATCTAACTAAGAATCACTGTCAAAACTTGATAATTCATGTTCAGAAATACTTTCTGTGCAGTCCGTCCGTTTTTGTCTCACCTCAAAAACATGAACTTAGTCTTTTAAACTTAAAGACCACAGAAATGTTACAAAAATGCCAATTTTATTTCAATAAATCCACTAGCTTCTATTCATAAAAAAATGGATAAAAGATGCCTTTCAAAGATTTTCATTTTCTGAGTCACAAACATGAATGTCAAAAGTTTTCCAGCGCCAACATGCTGCATCAGTGACGCTAAAGGTAATATGCTTGAAACTTTTACTTCGACCTGCGGGACAGGCCTGTTACTTGTAGCACACGTTAGGTCAAAGGTCAGCGTTTCACGTCTCTGCTTTGGGTTATAGGGTTTGATCTTCCAGGTCTTTGTTCTGGACCGTTCCTGATAGACGAGCACGAACAAACGGCTGACCCGACGAGGGATATGATGGAAAACAGACGAGGGCTGGGTCCAAACATGCAGCGCCGCACAATTAGAAGAAGGCGAGCGGATATGTAAAGGCCATTAGGTTAGTTATTCCATTTCTCACATAGCAGATGTGACAGCTGCTTGTAAGATCTGAGGATGCGGCTGTTTGGGAAGTAATGGGGCTGCAAGTGAGAACACAAAAACATTTAACTGCCCCGCTGTCTCGGTTTGCTTTCACTTGTCGTTCCCTGTAAATTAACACGGTAAAAGGCTTTTTTTTAGCAGGAAAAAGATTGAACGCAGCTTCGTATTGTTTTGTGACATAAACTAAAACCAAACTGGATTTTATCCCACCATGAAAGCTGAAGAGTTTCCACTTCTTGAGTCTTCTTTCAACATGGAGAGTCGCTGCATGTTAAACAAACCGACGCCACACAAACACATCATTAACGTCTTCTAAAACCTTTACTTGCTGAAGTGAAACCAAATAAACCACAGAATAATCTGTTCAGTAATCTCCTGCCTGACAGCAGAGCTCTGCTTCCTTTTGCAGATCTATTTCAGAAGATTGCTTAGGGTTTATTGTGCTAGTTCAGGCGTTTGAGTCTGGTGATAGGTTTTATTTTATGGTGGCTGAGCAGATGAAAGGTTTTCCTTAGATAAACAGTAGTTTGTGATCACGGCCTGGGCTGAATGAGCGGTTCAAGACATAAACACACTTTAGCTAACATGGGGACAAATGTAAGCCTGAGTAATAGCTTCTGGATCATTAAAAGTGTTAAATAAAATCACTTTTATGTAATAAAGGATGAAAAGTAACATTCTGTGGAGAAAATTTCACCTGGAGTTTAATTAAAAAAAAAACATGTATATTTCTAAGAGGTATGCACTTCCTGCCTTTCTGTGTTTTGGTTTTATAAACATAAAATGGGGGCTTGAGATGTGTGGTTGGGTGGGGGGTAAGTGGTGTTTTCGGGGGTCGACTTTATCAGTTAACATGCTTGGTCTCAACATCTGGCTTCTCCGGGGAGACGTGTGTGCGTGTGTGTCCGGGGAGACACACACGCACACACACATTGATTAAGCAGAATGACGTTTCTGTTAAATGATTAATTACTCAAGTATCCTTAACAGTCTGAAGTAATCTTGTGATGATTTATTATGGATCTGTTCAGAAGGTTGTGCTCACGTTTCTAAACAGTCTCTTCAGTGCCCACAATTGGGTGAGTACTCAGAAATAAAAGACAGCGGTTGTGTGGCTTTGTTTTGCTAGGAAACAAAGCCACTATGTTGCACTTTGTGGTTAAGCTTAGGTGGTGCAACGCTGCTGCTGTCCGATTTCACTGTTAACTTTTGTTTCTGTGCTGAATTTATTGCTCACTTCAGCTTTCAAACAATTATTGTTTGAATTGTGCTCAGGGTCTTTGCTAAAAGTCCAGCATTTCTAGCTTTCGAGTGTCTGTCGGTTGACGTTAAGTTTATGGGCCATGATGAACATTAGGCATCGCCCATTTGCTGGTGTGGTTGATCATTTTATACCAAGCTCTTACAAAGCTATGGTTTTAAAACAGCAAAAGATATGAAGTGGTTTGATTAGGAAAAAAGGCACAGATTGACAAAGGGGTGACCAACTAAATGGAAGTGTTGTAGCGCATATGCTACAGTATGAATGCTATAAAAAGCAAATCTACAGGCTCCACTTGATCAGATTGGTCCATTTGTATTAGTTTGGATTTAGTCCTTTTAGACTGTAGCAGTGTACTAAACCCAAAAAACAACAAAGATTAAAGACTCGGAAAAAGAAAATGCCTTAAGGGCTCTTCACTGAATAAAACTCTCGACGATTTTAATCCCCGTTTACATGTACAGCACATACAGTCAAAAAGCTACGCAGACCCACAGGGACCGACGCTGAAGACATTTCCATTTGAATGTGCTGCTGCTTTTAGGGCAGCAATGCAATGAATGTGTTTGAAGTCTTCGGCTCTCCTTGCCTGTCATCAATGGAGAATGGCCTCTCATTGACAAATCCAGTTTACTTTGGGCCCGTCTAAGGAGGGGAGAATCTGGCATGACACCAAATGCCACTCAATAGATGCTTCCATCAAACAAAGGCAAAAAGTGGCCGCCCCTCCTCTCCTACCACTCTATCCTTGTCGCCCGCTTGACGGGCACATTGAAATCTGCCTCGTCTTTCATTTAATTGTCAAGGGCGCAGTTTGCATGTGATCCCGTTGCCATAGTTTCTGCCTCTGTATAGGGAAGGACATGTGTTTACTGTATATATTAGAGGATGCCAGAGAAAAAGAGAGGGTGGACTTGAGTGTGTGTCTATTGGTGCTACATTTAAGTGTGAGACTGTGTTTTTAGGAGCTGGCAGTCGTCGACTCATTTTCTCAGCGAAATGCAGAGAGCGGGGAGGCCGTGTAAAGGGATAGACATCACAATGCGAACTCTAATTGGGTGGGATGCACCGTGAATACTCTGCAAAAATAAGTGTGTGGTTGAGCCATTTGAGCAAGGCTGCATGAATGTCTGTTGCCAGATATTAAGGTTGCGTTTTTTTTTTTTTGTAAGATCTGGGAAACGTGAGTGATAAACCAGTGTTAAACAAAAAGAGGCATAAATGTGTCTGATATTTTTGTTTTTAAGTTTTACTAACTGCATTTCTTTGGGGAAAAGTGAAAAGTTTTTGTGGTATTTTGGTAACCGATGGAGTTGACTTACAAACCTCTTCAGAGGTGCAAGGTTTTCCTAATCTTTTTCCTTTTTTTAGTCATGAACTCTGACCTTAACAGAGGTAAATGAGATGTGCTGTGTTTTAGTTGTTGCTTGCAGTTCTTTTGGGACTTCCTGGCTGATTCTTCAATGCACTTTTGGACAAATTTTGGAAGTCCGGTCAGTCCTGGAAAGTTCATGATTGTTCCATGTTTAATCAAATTGTGGATAATAGGAAATATGTGTCAATCACTGTGTTTCTGTTTCTTATTGTATTTGATCTTGAATTACTTTAGACTGGGATGTTGTGGGTTGCTTCAGAGAGCTAATAACCTGCTTCATGGTGGCATTTATCAGGCCTAGTGAAATTAAACCCAGTTTTAAAAAAATATGTGGCTAATCACTGTTAGTTTGTCATTCAGCAATGAGGGCTATTACTTGAAGTCATCAATCGCCAACACTGTTACAAGATCTATGAGACAGCTACTCAAAAAAGGCCTTTTTCTGCCGTGAAATAGCATAAAGATCTAACCTGAATCTCCCTGTTTTCTTGACATAATCCCCGCCAAAGAAATGAAGGAAAGATATGTAAAAAGGAAAAAAAGATTTTTTTGGTGCCATGCCTTTGAAAGCCTCTCCTCCTTATGATATCCCACGGTGACATGGGTCGCTTTAACATTGACGAGTTAAATTTCCTCTAGTTTGTGTCAAACCAGGGCCAATGGAGGCCATGGGGGCTTGGCTGAAGACGAGGAGAGAATCTGTAAACACCAAATCGCATGGCCTGGAGTCAACAAACACACGCCTCTGTTGAATGTCAGAGAGCGGTTGTTTAAATTCAAGCTGAATTAGCCCACTGATGTTCCTCCAACTACGGCTTTTGATAGCAACCGATCTAAAAGCAGTTTGTTTTGAGTTCACACGTCGCTCTGCTCGAGACAAACCGCCGAGCTAAAAACCTGCGCAGTCATGGATGCCGTCTTTGTGATGTAAATCCTTGATGGTCTCTGAAGGCTTAATGGGTTGAATGTTTGGTGCATGAGGAACAAATGTGTTGGCTCAGATACACACACACACACACACACACCAATTTAAACACCATACACAGACACTGAGCAGAGCAGAGCAGAGCGGCTGTGAGGAGGCCAGATCTGAGCCAGGCCACGGTGAGATCTCTGAAATGGGACTGGGTGGAGGTCACGACCCCAGCAGATTGGACAACCAGTGTTGGAGTGAGACTTAAGCGCTTCTTTCAGCCTGGCCGACCCTCACACTGCGGCAGGTGGGAGGCAGGCAGTATTTTCACTTTTACAATTGTTAAAACAACAATGGCCGACAGTGTTTATGCTTCTACAACCCACCAGGACTGCTACACTGATAAGTGTTTGGTCCACTTTGCATGAAAATGTTTGACGTTGTTACCATGGTACCTATAGAGTTGCTAGAATTAGTCTCTAAATAACCTCATCGGCACAATATTGTTGACAACCAACACTTATTTGAGGTTAATACACTGCATAGCCACTTTTTGTGCTACTAGTGCAATAAAAACACGATGCATTTGTATTTTGTTTGTCACAGTGACATTTTTCTGTCCCAATCAGTGGTCTGTGCTGTGAGACTCCAGTAGCTTCATCCAAATCGCACCGCACCATCGTCCCACAACTGAAGGAGTATCATCTTCATAAGACTGTCATAAAAAAACAGTCTTCAGTCAGAGGCTTCTTCAAAACTGCTGTAGCACAGACCTCTACAGAAGGCCATCACCATCAACAACAACAACTCTGAAAAATCTTGAATGATTTGAGTTACAACAACATCTAGTTTCCCTTTGGGGTCAATAAGGTACACTGAGAAAAGAAAGCAGGTGATCCAACACAAAAAAATGAGTTAATTTGCTATAAGTACTCAAATTAAGTTTATCCAAGTAAATATGTTATGTTCTCATGTTAAACAAATAAGTGAAGTCAAATGAGTTAAACAGTTAACTCATTTTTTTAAGATGCAGTTTCACTCTTTTCAGTGTATTGTTGAACTGAATTGAGTTGAATTGTGCAGTACAAATTGGTTGTATGGATCGCATTCACAACCGAAACATACAAAATGGCGTATCAAACCAGTCTGTGCAGTAATTCTCAGTAGAAATAGGGAAGCTAAATACGGAAACCTAAAGGACGGCCTAAGACTTTTGCACAGTCCAGAAGGTCTAAAACTACTGTATTTCTGTGGGTTAAAACATCCATTGATTATCACTTCATGCCAAGCCGTTTGATGTCTCAGGCTCCCATTTGGTCAAATTGCTCCTCTCTTCACCATCGACCTCTTCAGAGGGTGTTTTGTCACATTTCTTTGCCCTCTTCTAGTGTTACCAGTCATTTATTTCATCCATCTTTAGGTCACGACCAGCCTTTTGTTTTCAGAGCATTAGAGCCTGTTCCCACTGTCAGCACCCGACTGGATCTACGAGAAGTCAGCAGTCGCTCCGTATCAGGAGTGAACGTGTGAGACCAACCCGACCGGTTCTTCAAACAGAAGCAAACATCTACAGATAGATCCAACACTCAGGTCACACATGAAAGTATTTACTGGCATACCATCTCTTTAGCTCCTGTGTTTCCATGATTTAGTAGATATTCATTTCTCCAACAGTGTATTTTATTACATGAAATGTCATATTTTGGCAGCGAACTGCAAAGCACGGTGTTGAGTGTTGGAAATGAGTTTAGCAACCTCCAAGAATCAATGCTGGAGTTATGTTAGACGCATCACACATTTTTCACTTCTGGTTCTTGTCCATTTAAAAAAAAAAAAAAAAAAAAGGACAATGAGTAATTAGGTAGAACCGACCAAAATGTTGTGCTTTTTGGCAAAAGTCATGAAGGTTAGATTTCCTACTTAAGTGCTCATTTGTAGTTGCTTGGCTGGAGCGTAAGACAGAATACATTTTAATTATTGCTGATTTTTTTTGTTTTATGAGAACAAATGGATATAATTAGAGGAAAGAAAACATTTTTGAAAGTGAAATTTATGCTGTTTTCTTCTGCAACCTTTTCTGTACCTTAACTTTGTACTTTTGTGATTATATCCAAAAAAGAAGTGCTGCTTTTGCAGTGCATTGCAAATGTATCCATAACCCTAGGATTTTTCCAGGTTGGTAGTTAAATTATGCTTTTTTTAAGTTTTACAATTTACAAATAACACTCTGAAGGTGTGGTTAAATGTAAAAAAAAAAAAAAAAAACCCAGATGGCAACAACCCTCAGCATGTAGCCGTAGCTGCAACAGATTTAGACAAAAGAATATTCAAGGCAAACTCCTTAGGAAGAAAAGTACACAGTAAGAGGCAAGACAGCAGAAGTCAAGATGTTGTAAAAGCAACAAAAAAAAGTCTTTGAAATGAAGAAAAACATGTGAAAACTTGTCTGTAAGATAAATTGCTTAAGCCACGAACTACGGTCCTCAAGTATTACAAAAAGACGACATGAAAGAATGCAAACGTCTGCAGCACTTTGGATTTCTTGCAGAGAAGCAATATTGCAGCGATGAACTGTCCAGGAGATCAGCATGCAGAGACAGTGAGGAGACATTCACCCTGACCGAGGATCCTATGTGAACGTCGCTTCGTCCTTCACTCTACTTTCCACTCCAGCGTTGATTTGCAGAAATGTTTTTTTCCAAAAGTATATTACTAGTGTCATCACAAATTATTTCACTTCATTCATCATCTTTCTTACACGTCCAGGGTGGTTAACATTCTCTACTGCACCAACTTCTTGTATATTTTCCCTTTCATATGTCAGAAGTCGGTACAGTTTTCTCTCAAGTCCCCTTCAAACCAGGCCAGGGTCCAATGTAAATGCCAAACCTTTCTTGCCAATAAGTCGGGGAAAAGCATGACATTTATAAGAAGAAAGAGGAGAGAGTGCATGCAGCAGCTCATGAAGGCTGTAGGAGCAATATGTCAGTTCTGGTGTGAGGAACGTAAAGTATTTAATGAAAAACTAATTTTGCAAAGCGTTTGAATTGAGTGTGTTTTTGTATGTGTGTCCCTGATGGGCGTGAGGGTTGCTTTCTGTTGTTTCAATTTAAAAGATGAGGACTTCTTAGATATACAGTAAACTCCTGATATTTTTGTCTTTATGAACTTTAGTTCGGTTTTGGTGAGTAGAGAAAAATACCTTCAAATATCTCGTATCTTGAAACTCGCATCCTTCTCTGTCTCATCTAGTCATGACTTCAATATGAAACAAATACTCTAAACTCAAACATCTGCCTCAAAAGCAAGTTTGTCTTCTCATGGAATATTTTGTGAAATGATGGGATTGTTTGTTAATAATTGTTTCAAAACCACACACGTAACAGAATACGTCATCAATGAAAAGGCTGATTGTTCATCAGTGCATATTTTCTCAATTAAGAGAAATGGAGGCTTCATGTCACGTATATAAAGATTTCTGACCTGCCGGCATAAACAATTCACGTTTAATTTTCCAGTGTTGCAGCATTATCTAGTGCACAGACTATTTTTACATAAAGAGTTGGGTTTCATGTGGCGGCTAAGACGTCTTTCTGATCGTTGTGTGCGCTCAGCTGTGGCCCATTAAATGCCGTTATAGGTCTGTAACTCTCAGCATCACCAATTTATGACCTGCCTGTGAGAACATGACAGCACTTTCTACCTCCTCCTGCTCTGCCTCCGTGGTGAAAGGGACGACTGGAGGCGAGCTTAACCGGCTCATTGAAGTCGCATTAAGAGGTTTTCCAGACGGAGGAGACTAAATGTAACGCGACTAATCGAAGGCCTCATGTCGCCTCCTTCTCAACGCGGCGGCGCAGGCTGGCTGTCGATTTTTGACTTGATCGTTGCACTAAATGAAAGCAACTTTCTGAAACAGAAGAGGTAGGATCAAAGATCACAAAGCCGACTAGGCCTTTGTCAGTAAAGTGCAAAAATGTTCATACCATTTGAGCTTCTTCACGGATCCTCATTTTGAAGTCAAAATATTCTATTAGAATAATTTTTTTCTTTTAGAAATGTCAGCAAAAGTTATTGCTTTCATGTAAACTGGAAGAAAATAGCACAATTTTCACTTTCTTTTCCCACATACGTACATCAGATATCTACTGAAGCAGGTGTCAACCCATTTCACTTCAATATCCCAAAATACAAAACAATCGCCTTCAGAAGTCGTCTAATCAGGAGCCAAAGTTCCCCTGGGTGTAAATTAGAACTTTAAATCAGGATCATTTTCCAATTTTCAGTGACAGTAAATTTTGGAAAACACATCATTTTTTTGTACTTCTAATTTGTTCACTACTTTTAGTTGTTCTGTCTTGTAAACCCTCCCCAAAAAATACAGTTGAGCCCATAAGTTTACATACAGCGAATCAAAAAGACACATTGCTTTTTTTCTCACTGGCTGAAGTTAAATCAGACCAAACTTGTCTTGTTTTAGGTTAGTTAGAATTACCATTATTTCTATTTTATAAATAGCACAATAATAAAAGAAAGAATATGTCAGAGATTTATTTATTTAAGTCTTGAAACACAGAAGTTTAAATATGTTTCCTCAGTATTTGGTAGCATTACGTTCCATTCATAGTCTATTATTGTAAGAAAATGTGGTTCTGAATCAGAATGATATTAAATGAAAATAAAGAATAGCACAACATCCTCAGAAAATATTATTCAGTTAAATGAAACAGCATGTTAGATTTGAGTATTTTTGTAATTTTTTGACTTCACAATGGATAAAAAACAAAGAAATACTAAGAGAAAATCTGTTAAATTAAGATTCTGGAACTTCACCAGCCTTTATTAATTAATAACTTGAAAAGAATGAAGGGAAAAGAGGAATATGGCGCAGGTCCAGAAATCAAACTGTGTCCCTGCTTCTTCCGCCGGAGCAATGGGATTTTCTAACTTTATGAAATACGCCGTTCGCTTCCCAGATAATCTACATTTATGTGCTGATGACATCCTGCGGAGGATCGATATTCATCCTTATTCTGACAGTCAGTGCAGACGTTCCCACGCTAATGAGCCTGCTGATCAAACAGCAGGGTGTAATAACAGCATGTAATAAATCTCTTTGCGCTTTTAGCCGACGTAGCTTCATTTAAACTAAGTGAGAGCACTTACATAATGCCGCGCAAAGCCTTTTACCGCCTGCCATGTCAGCAGAGAATCAAGTCATAAATCCAGTTGAACTGTCCAATTCTAATGTCCCAAAACCAATATATTTTATAAAGTATGCAAACATTCTGCATTCCTCCATCCCATTAGGTTTGGTTCTCTAGATTAAAGGTTAAGTTCTGGAAAGTGTGAAATATTAGCCCTCTTAAAACAATGAGAGACTCAGAAATAACTCTAACTGCTGTATTTTCTTTTTTTCTTTTTACGAATGCTAAAAAATTTCCTGTGAACGTTTGATGTCGTTTTCTGACTCGTTTTACTCACGTGGCGTTTTGCTTGGCTGCATTTGGAGAACTTCCAACATCTCAGCATGTTGCAGCTTTAATGAGCAGAAATTTCATCCAAACGTCTGTTTTTTCGTGTGATTTTCATGTGTGCTATGTCTGATCAAAACAATGCTCTAGTTCTGGATGGAAAAAAAGTGCATTATAAGTCCACAAAAGCTGTATATTCGGTTGATCTTCCAGTGTAAATCTTAGGACTGAGCGGTGAACAGATTGTCGAAAAGAAAATAGACATCTCTTGACAAAACCTCTTCAAACACCTACAGATATGTGGCTCCTGTTTTCAGTGGCCTTGTGATCTGTAAAGTGTTTCTGTAGTTTTTATCTGTTATCTTCAGTGTTTTCTCTCATTATTGCAATAAAAAAGTTAAAGACTGAACCCTGGCAACATCAGCTGGCAAATAAAGGAGCAGACACATTCACCTAAAGCGCATGTGTCAAAATCTGGCCCGTCAGGTTTCCCTCTGGATTCTAGAATATTATGTTATCAATCCGATCAATGCAGTTTTAATCTGTTCACTGCCAAATTATATCAATCAGTCCCTCCAGTTTCTGGAGAATTATAGTGGAAATTCACGCAAAATCAACAAATCACTCACTTTTTTGTGCTAGTAAATAATTGGGAGTTTATTGCAGATTTTTCTCCAAAAATTGTCAAAAACCTTCTTACTTGCACTAAACAGCTTCCTCAGCTTTATTCTATGTAAAATTATAGTCCATCATTTATACAGCGAGTAATAAAAAGTCGCATTTACCGTCATAAATAAGTGCAAATGTCGCAGATATTTCCAAATTAGTACCACAAACACTTAAATTTTTATTGGAAAAATCACAAAAAGCATCACGGAATCCTGGAGGGACTGAAAAGATGTTAAATAATGTTATTTAATTTGGAGAATTCATTGACATTTTAACAGTTGGTCAACGGGTTTTATCAATACATTTTGGCACAACCGGCCCTTTAAGAGCATTAATGATCTTGATTTGGCCCAAAACGAAAATGAGATCGATGCCCCTGACCTAAAGGGTGTTGCAGCTCCGCCACCCAGATTGATCTTTCCTTTGAAATCAATGTGTAGGGACTTAAATTACTCCTGGTCGATGAGCAGATGTTAACACTTTTAATGAAGGACCGAGCGAATCGATCTGCCACTTGTGTGTGCGCTGCATTTAAAGATCTCCTTCTCTTGTGCGTGTGTGACTGATGGAGGAGTGAATGTGAGCGGACAAGGCTCGAGTGGAAAAGACATAAACACATCACACAGTTAAACACATCCTCCTCACTCACCTCCCTTTGTATACGTAACCCCCCGTCTTGAAAGATGCCAATAGTCTGGTCGAGGTGTAAGGTCTCAGCAAACTGTTTGAAGTGTGTTTGGGGGGGGTGTGTGTGTGTGTGGTGGTGGCTGTCCAGCTTGGTTATTGTCTGTTGTGGCACACACACACCCCTTCACACGGTGACCTTCAGAGCCAGGCACCGGTCCATAGACGCTGCTGAATAGAGGAACAGATGGTCCAGAGGTGGCTTTGGTGAAAACTGGAAAAACTGCGTGTGGGGGGGGTGTGTGTGTGGATGTGCACTGTGTGTTTTAGTGAAGGCTTTGACGGTTTTCCCTGATTGTGCCTCCTAATCTCCGCTGAACTAGTCTTGTTATCTCTGAATCTCTCCATTCAGAAGAAGGACACTTAAACCTGAATCCCCACAGCCACTTCCCCAAACACACACACCCCCACACACACATCGGGGGTGTGTGTGCTTGAGCGACGTGTGTCCCGCTGAATTCCCAACAGTGTAAGGTGACTACCTTTATGTTTGCATAACTTATCACTTTCATGGCATTTCATTTAAGAGATTGTCTAAACAAAGAGGCAGCTTTTAGCAAGTCATTGAAATCTGCTGCTACTGCGCAACAACGAAACCCGAAGCCTAGAGGACGGCAGTACGGACATAAAGTTTTATCACGATATTCTGTTGTGATAACTATAAAAATATTACTCAATTTTTTAGGTAACTGTATGGCTCTGACTCCATAAAAACAGCAATCATAGCCCCACAAACACAAATACAGTAGTCACTTAAAGAAGTGTGATTGATTTGTATCATTGAACTGCACACAGCAACTGTCTAATCATATTCGCCCTCTCTCATTACCCTGTTTCCTGTCGAACTACTTTCAAATAAAGGCCACTAGAGCCAACAAAACCTTAAAAAAAATGATTGGTATTCTCATTGAACAAACAGTGGAGACAAAGCTAAAGCTAACAATATAGACAGTTTCTGTAGTTTTTAAACAAACTGGAATTTACGGTGACAAATCAAAGCTCTTCTCACGATAAATAATAAACGATACGATAAATGCCCACTCCCATTGCAGCCTCACGATTTATCTGTTTGATTCTTATAAATTACACGGATTAGTATAAAACGCTGGTCAGACAGCGGGGAGGCGTCTCCAAGCCCTGTCAAGCATTTCTTCAATGTCTCACTTTGACAAGGACATGTGGACCTTTTCCGTCTGCATTCAGCAGCTTCTATAAACAGATCCACAAACCAAGTTTCCACTAGATTTATGACTGATAAGCCCCAGGGTGCAGAGCTATGCTTCAGATGATAATGTGCCTAAAATAGTGACCAGCCTTGACCTCGGAGCCGCCTATTGGTACAAATTTTCCATGGCTTTGGCAAACCTCAGGGGGAAATTTGTGTTCCCAGTTAACATGATTAAGTTTTCTCTGAGTTTCTGGGAATGAAACCACTGATCACGACGTAAACATCATTTGTGATTGAAGAAAAAAAAAAAATTAAAAATAGAGCAGGACTCAAGGTTACATGTCTTAAACCAGAATAACAGGGCATCCTCACAGGGGTCACAGTATGTAAAATCACAAAATATAAAGAAATGCAACAAACTTCTTGAGATCCTGAGGATAGAGGACTAACCCAGATCTTAAGATTAAGGATTTAACCTTAAGGACGCTTTGTGCATGAAGTACTACTTCCAAAATATTTGACATTTTCACCACATTTTATTCAAACATTTCTTCGAGCAAGAAAGTTTACGCAGGTTTCTAGCTTAAATGTTATTGTAACCTAAATAAATTCCACAAAATATTGTGTTCAAATCACAAGTCGGTATTGCCCATTTTTATTTCACAACATGACTCTGAGTTCAAGGCAGAATATATTTCTAATCAGCTGAATCTGTCTAAAAAGAGTTAACTGTTTTTTTTCAGTCATCAGACTCAGTATGCAGTAACAAGTGGGGGAGGGGGAGCTTCTCAACATTCTGGTTATTTCATCACTTTATGTCTCTGTACAAGGATTGTAAGTCATTTATAGTAGCATGAAAAATTTTGAATGTGATTTGGGAAATTTTGCTCCACTTTAATTCATGTAAACTGGAATTTAATTTTATTGAAGTAAAATAAAATGAAAGTGTTTTAAAAGGGCGTTCAAGAAACATTACCAAAGACACCAGTGGTAAGATACAAGCTTCTACAGACGTGTTGTTGTTTGTGCTTCAGTCTGTCAGTCAGTCTGTGGCCCAGAATGAAAATCAGGGGATACTGAAGAGACTGATACAAAAGGATCAGATTTGCAAAAAATAAAATTGAAAGAAATTGTTTAAAAATCATCATCGTCACTGACTGTCCAACTATATTGTTCATAAATCAAGCTCACGCTATTTTAAACCTCCGTGTTTGATGGTTAGACCTTTCATAGAGGTGAATTTGCAACTTATTTACTGCATTTTCATTGGACTGTCTGTCACTGTACGATTGACTTTTTTTTGTTTGTAGCCAAGCAAAAGTTTTGATGAGATTCTTGACTATTTATTGGGATTATTAGCAAAAAGAACGTTTCAGAACTTGAGAGGAGAGGCAACACCTGGATTTATTTTCACATCTTCGACTGAATCAACAGGATCGTCCATCTGTTGGCAGCTCAAATCACTGTAGTGGATCTGAGGTCACTGAAGTGTGACATGGAAGAAGAAGAAGAAGAAGAAGAAGAAGAAGAATGAAGGACTTGCTTTGTTTGTGTTTGTATATAAGAGTCTGTTTTATTTTGTCAGTGCGTTCTTGTCACTAATATAAAAAAGCCAGCTTTCGCTGTATGAAAATAAACAGAATGAGGTGTAAATGCAACATTTGGCAAGGACACTAAGGAGGTTTAGGTCTACATTTGGAATATTTGGCTAAATTCAGGCACGTTGATGAGTTCCCTCATAAATAAACGCACCAGAAAACACTCGACGTGTTTCAACATCGTCGACTTGACTTCCTTTGACATCGGGAAGCATTCGGAAGCGTCCGTGTTTACCTCTGAGACAGAGACGAGGAGGAGCCGATGTGTGTGGTTGCTTGTGTGTGTTGAAATGTGTGCCTACGTGCCGATTCGTGTGTACACAACCTGCGTATCCGAGAATCTGGGAGACATTATCACCACCCAGCCATGCCCACACCGGGAGGCACTTAACCGTGTAAGACAATCACCGCAGGGTTCACGAGGTCACCGCATCAGCCGCGCAAGCAGCAGGGAAACAAAAAAGAAGGGATGTCGAAGGTTAACGCGGGACCCGGTAGTCTTGAAGACAGCACTTACGCAGACGTAATGGAAAGAGAAAATAGCTGGATTACACGGTTCAGCTGAAGGCATGTTTGTACTGCGGGTGTCAAACTGTTTCGGTTTCCCGGCATTCTGCTCGTCTTTATGTGTCCGTCACTTTACCCTCACAAAAAAATGACCTTCTTCTTTAAAAAAAAATTTAAATAAAAAAATGAGAAGGAGTTTTAAATTACAACGCAACAATTTCCAAATCCATCAAACTAATGGACAATTTGAAATGTTTATAAGATTATAAAGCTAGGAGTCCATCCAACTTGCATTTTGGGGGTGGGGGGAAAAGCAATGTTGAAATGGTTTCCTGCCTCTTTTCTGATCAAGAATTGTACTTTCTCGGCACTACGGGGGAAGTTTTCGCATGGAGGGGAATTCATTTTAAAAATGCCTCAGGTTACCTGTCTGTGCCGCACGTAGGCAGCCATGGCGCCCGTGCTGCTTCACGGCGGAGCCGCCCGGCTGTGATGGAGGCGTATGAGGGTTTGGCCTTTCCTTTAAAACAAGAGATAGCAGCACCTGTCACTCTGGAACCTGTTTATGTAGTTCAGTATCGCTTCAGGCATCAGATGCTTTTCAAAACATCTCCGTGTTTATACAAACGCTGGCGAGACAGTTTATCTAATCTCGAAAACTCGTTTAAAACAGTGGAATAAAAGAAATACCTGAATTTATGTAATTATCCTCAACCATGAATTTGCTGTACAAAGAATTTGTAAAAAATAGAAGACATGACAAAGTAAAGAGAAAGGAAAGCCACGATCCTTTTAAATCTCAGAGTACCTTTTTATTTCTACTGATTTGTCTCCAAATATTCGTTTTTAATCGCAAACTGGAGAAGAAAAAAAAGTGTTGATATCTCACAAAAACTGGAAACTATGACCGGCTCCCCGATGTGAACTAAGAAAGTGTAGTTTGTTTACAGAAGGAGTAACAGAGCATGTAGCAGAAGATACAGGAAATGCTCCAGAAGAGTGGCTCTATTCTTGGAGCATGATGAGTCAATTTCTGCAGAACGCTTTATTTTTAGAGGAAGAAAAATAAATCTTTACAATTGTTTTATGTTTATTTTAGCCCAAAATGATTCACATCTCTGGCAGATTTCTGTGAAGGGAGCTAAAAATTAGGGTGATGGCAAGGAGGCCTTCCAATCTGAAAGACACAAATCGTCAAAATACCCTTTTGGAAAAATGGATCAATTACAGCAAGCGGTTCATTACTGTCATGCCATTAAATGTTTTGTCATCAACTGGAAAGGATTGGAATAAATTTCTACATGCTCATTCTTAATTTTTTCTCTAATTTAACATAGTTTTGTTATCTTCTTCCTATCAGAAACAAGCGATTTAGTTAAATGAAAACGATTTTAAATCCAGTAAATTAGCATTTGGGCTTAGTTGTAAATAATTTACGGTGCCGATGTTAAATGATGGCCGCCCCCCACATACTTCAACCAAAATGACAAAACAGGCTTTTACTGATGAAGATGTGTGACGAAAATTGTATCATATTGCTAGCAGAGAAAGACGAGCCTTTCTCAGCTACAACTGCCTGAATATGGAGCCGTAATGTTTGTGGGGTTGCAGTGGAACATGTATTTGAGTAAGAGACACAGAACATTTACGAGCAAAACTAGGATGTAAAGGTCTATGCTCTGTTACGTCCTTTTCAACACGAGCAAATAAAACGACACCAAAAGAAAAATGTATTGAAAATGGAGACAAACCAGAGTCTGCAGACTCCCAGCTGCTGAAAGAATCAGCGGTTTGGGAAGATTCGCTGCTAGTCGACTAAAGTGACGGCAGAGAACGAAATGAAAAAACCAAACAAAAGCTTTCTCTATGTTTGTTACGATCAGATTTAAATGCTTGAAATAAGATCATCCAAATGTAAGTAAAAGTTGCAGGAAAACAAGAATGGTAGTCAGTTTGTGGTCTGCCATACCCCTCTTTTATTTTTAACCATTTTATTGTTGATCTCATTCCAGCTATTGATCAGAACATTTTCAGATTTTCACAATTTACACTAAGGAATATGAGATAGGATATCAGAAAAACTTCTAAAATATACTTTTTTCCCCCCTCTTTTACTTTTGAATGAATTAGTTTCCAGTTTCATTTTCCCCCCCAGATGTATGTGTAATATTATTTTGATAAGGATAAAAATCAACATAATAGACTCATGTTGAAAGCCAACTAGCCATTAAATGATCAAATTGTGTGTTAAACAAAAGGACGACTTATTTCACTTATAACATGGAGAAAATGTCTTGTTATAAGTGAAATGATCCGCCACAGGGACAAGTACATTTTTGTTGTTATGAAGTTACTTGTAAGTTATTTTTGTCTTATTTCAAGTGTAAGACATTTGAAACTCAACCAGAAACACTGGTAAGACTTTACAGTGTGGATAAAACGTAGGCTTCCTGAATCCTCATGTAGTGGTGAAGCTTGTTAAGGCTCACACCTTTACTCTTTAATGGCTAAAGCACAGGTGGTTCTTAAAATAAACTCAGTAAACTTCTGAACTCTCAGTCATTCCCTGTTTTGAGGATGCTTTGTTAACTTTGACTCTTTGGTAAGGAATCCCCTCTGAGGGAAGATTTCCTTCACTTCAAATCTGATAAACAGGTTTACATCCTGGCAACAACCCTCAGCTATTTTTATTGTTTTTGGTTTTCAGGTTGAAACGATCCGAACAGGTTGGGACGGACCGGCGGGCCTGACTCTCTCCATCCAGCCGGGCCGGCTGCAGACTGAGTTATGAAAGGTGAGGGAGCTCAGCAGGGCGCCGGGACTCGCCTCGCTGTTTATTTACACTCCGGTTTAACGAGCTTCATGATTCATAAGCCGGCACTAACGGCCTTTATGGGACCAAATATTTATGTAAGTCAAGACTTCTTGTCCTAAGTGAGGAAACTCTCGGAGACGCACACATTCACTGGGACCGAAGGTTTCTGTTTCTGCCCAGCAGCAATTTCTCATTGCAAGCGCGTGGCCCCGAAACACCTCAAAGCAGACAGCTGAGATTAGCTGCTGATAAATTGGCTAAAATGCAAACCCCCGTGGGAAGAGTCGGTACGGCGGAAAAAAAGGTAGAGGAGGGAGGGGGAGGATTTTTGTTTTATTTTTTCAAAGCAGAACCGAGGCAACAAAAGAGACAGTGTTGTAAACCCCTAAGAAGGATGAGCAGCGCTTGAGGACGGGGTCGACTGGGACTGAAGCAAAGAGTGATGGAGTGACGCACTGAGAGAGCGATGGAGCGTCTGTCTTCACCGGGGGCTTCTTAATTAGCTCAGGAGGTTCTGGTTTCCATTGTCGCAGTTTGTTCGATGCGTGAGGCGACGACGTGCCCAGCGGGACCCCAGAAGAACAGGCTGACCTCCACACTGCCCTTTTATTCTATTTTATTCTTGTTAAATATCTTTTTAAAAATTGTAATTGTATTTACTGTAGAACATAAAAAAATTTACAAATTCTGATACAAATGATGTGGAAACGTGTGGACTTAGGTCGATTGGGAACCAAAGTGTAAACAGTTTTACATTACAGTGCATCAAATGAACCAAACCCTTTGAAAAAACTTGTTCTGAGACTGAAATCGTTTATATTTTGCTCAGCAACACAAAACAGGAACATTTCAGTTTATATACTTTAGATCAACATTTAGCTTTTCTTTGTTTTTCTTTTCTCTCTTTTTTGCTCTTTCCTTTGGTTTATTGTTTTGTTTGTATTTTCTTCTTATTCATGTAAAGCACTTTGACTTGCCTTGTTGCTGAAAATGTGCTCTATACATAAAATTACCTTGCAGTCTTTATCTAGTGTTATCAGGAGTGAAGGAAAGCTACAAACTTGGGTAACACTCTGCATAGTTTACGGCGAAAAGACGTCTTTAATGTATTAGTCAGTGATGGCTGGCAACCAAACAACATATGTTTTCCAATGCTCTAAAGCTGTTTTAATAGATTCAAAGTTCAAAAATGAAATAAAGAAATCGCATCGCACCTGGCATTGATTTAAAGCTCTCGGAGTCGGGATCCCTCTTTTTAAATCTATCGAGCTCGAACGCAGTTGGCACAGAAATATTCAGATGGAAAACGCTGAGAGCCAAAATTACTAACACACCAGTGAAACCCTGAAATAAAACTTAAAAGGACATTGGGTCAGTTTTCCTACTGGAGCAAGAAAGAGGCAACAATTGAAGGAGAGGAAGATGATGAGGAGCGTACAGATATTTCGACATCCAGATTTGCCTCCTCCAGGCTTTGAAAGGAGACTGTTTAGACGTTTGGGCTCAGGCTTGTCAGGTTTGCATTAGACATGTGAGGGGTTTCTTCCTCCTCTGCCTCACTGTGATGAGGATGAGACCCCTCGGTTTGACCCAAAGCAGAGACAAAATGCCAGATTTATCTTTGTTTTACAGCTACGGCCTGTTTTTATTTGATTTGCTGTGCTTTTTCTTTCAAATATTTATACTTTGGTGTTTGTTAGACATGAAGTTGTAAGGTGGGAGACATAAAACAAATCAAGTCATGATGTATAGGAGTTTGTTGTGTTGTGTTTCAGAGATTTGTGTCACGATGAAGTTCTCTGTTGTCTTTAAATAACACCGAAAAGATACAAATGAAATAAATAATTTTGCCACCAAGATGGATGTGTTTTTGCGTAGATAAATAAAGTTAGGCATTTGTTTTGGGATATAAAGAAATAGTTCTATTAACTGTGTCTTGAGTAATTTGTGTCTCCTTTGGTGCCTTGCAAAGGAATTTCATTGGGATTTTTTGAGACAGACCACTAAAAAGTGGTATATAACCATAAATGTTAATAAAAATTTAAATCTGAATTGTCGTGTGCATTTGTATTCAGTTCTGTTTGATAAATCGTATTAAATCGGAAAACGTGTGGCAGAAAAAGACACAGCTAATCAGTTTAGTCTAACTAAACTGACCAGCAAAGAGAAAAAGCCCATGGTGACTCTGGAGGAGCAGCAGAGCTCTCCCTAAATACGTTTTTTAGCAGAAGAGAGGAAAGAAAGCCACTAGAAGTCCAGTTCTGGACAAACTCTGACAAAGACGGCTTATTTTTAGCATAAAGAAACATTTTGTAAAACAAACATCAGTGAGAAATGTTGATCAAGACGCGTGAATCCTCTAGGAAAGTAGATTGTGACACAGATTTAATTTAAACCAACAGCAGAGTTACTGCTAGCCTGACTCCAGCTCTGTGGTGACGTGGAATGTGTTGACTTGAGTTGCAGTGTCGCCTAATCTTCTCCAGGCCTGTCTTTTATAGCCGTCCAGAGCTCTTTATAATCCTTTAATAACACCAGAGCGGAGGCCTCTTCATGGCTTTAATCATGATGGCCTGGGTCAATCCACTTAGCGCCGTTACCCCCCCGTCACTTCCTTCCTTTTTCACCTAGAATCATCAACATCAGCAGAGTATGTGTTGAAAAAAAAAGAAAAAAGAGAACACACATCTTATTCTTGTTTAAATTTGTCTTTTATCTGAAAAAATAGTATTGTGTAGTTGGTTCAGGTCCATTTTGAGCATCAATTTAGTACCAGAAAGCCTACAAATGTTGACGAGGCCAACAATAATCAATCACGTATCGCATTAAAATGTCCAAACCAGTGTCTAGAAACCCACTGTGATGTGGATTAGTAAATTGAATCTATTTTATGGAACAAATCTCATTTTCAGCATGAGAAAAAGCCATGTGTAATACATAGCAAGCAGCCAACAACAATGGAGGGAGAAGAGCTTTTACAACGTACAAATTTACATAAAACGTTCAGCTTCTGTTTCGTAATCTTACCAGTTTTGTTTTGAACGTCATAACAGTGGATGATGAGGTTTTTCAGCTGCTCTCTATTCAGCTCCACACTAAACTGAAGACTGTTTGGGGAAACAGCAAGTCACATGACACAGGTAGGAAACTACAGGAGTGTTTTTTACTGCAGACATCAGGTTAAAGGGTAAAAAACTCTTAATTTGAGTGATTAAGGAAGACGCGAATAAGTAAGATTAACAAATTCACATGCATGGAATATAATAAGGTTTTACAAGTTGTGAACACAAGAATAGGCTGTAATTTAAAGTAAGGATTGGGGCTCACTGGTAGTGCTAATCGCCAGTGTAGCATCAAATGGTATCTGCTCATTCATCGGATCTGTTCCTAACACTAAAACCAACCTTCGGACACATTCATGCACAACACACTCAATACCAAATATTAGTTCTGTTTGGTTCAGTACGTTCTCCACCTTCGCGGTTACCCCAGAATATTCTCATTGGACAAGAGTTACTGTCTCTCTTACATTATGTCCAGATTTTCTTTCTGTTCTTTGGACAAAAAAACATGGAAACCTCACCATCACTATTTGTGGGCAGTCTTTATGTTATGCCACAGTTTGGTGATCAAAATGTGAGGCTTTCAAAATGTTCTATTTATAAGGTCACCCTTTCTATCCTCATTTAACATTTAACAATATTTGCCATGTTAAAATTGAGTAACTGATGATTAAACCAATTAGTTTTTAAAGAGCACCATATTTTTCTCTTTAAGACGTCCAGGACTTTGGACTTTTTCCATAATCGGTGATTGGAGCATATCTTCAAGGTGAGCATGTTCACTCCTTCCGAAATGAGCTTTCAGAAATACATTCAGCCAAAGAAAACTCCCCGAGCAATAAATCCTATCCCTTTAACAGAGGAGTTACTCCCAGAGCAGCCGATGCCGAGCGTCCAGAAAGGAAAACCAAACACCCAAAAGCAACAACTGACTCCAAACATCTCCAGCAGTCTGTCAATCTATTGGTGTGTTGGGACTTTCATCATGTCTCCATGTCACAGGATTATTGGGGTTTGTTGGAATCAAGGCTGTCCAAAAGGTTTTTATATTGTTTTCTACACTTCAACAGAGCAGGAGCTGAAATCCCCGCCATCATGAGTTGCTTTTTCTCCTTACCTGAAATCAGCGACTCTGTTTCGCTGTTTCCCTTGTGGTTCGACATTTACGGGGGAAAACCACGTACATCCATCTGCATTTTGTTAAGTGAGTGTTTACTAAATGAGTGAGGTCCAAAAAGAGACTGAAAAAGAAGAAGGTCTGTAGGGAGACATTTTAATATCCGATGGATTATATAAAGTTGTGTTGTAATAACAGGACAGTATTAAACTCCTCATTGTTTTAACTCAAGACTCAAATATTTTACATCGAAAAGAAACCGAACGAGAACTTAATTTTCCCCAGAAGGACATTGACCTGATTACTCGCAGAGACAAAAGCGTTGGCATCGAATGAAGCTTCTCCCTCTTCAGGACGTTAGTTTTCTAAAGTCTCCAGACAAATCACAAACAAGAGAGCACTCTTTCGCTAAGCCTCCCCCCCTCATAGATTCCCCACTCCTGTCCACATTTTCACTTAACCCAACCAGACAGACGTCATTCAAAACCAATCCCGTTCCAGTGATCGAGCCACAAAGGCTGAGGGGAGAAAAAAAAAAAAGAAGTAGAAGAAAAAAATATCCAAGCAGAAGCAAAGATCTCACTTGTGGAGGCCAGGGCTGGCCCTCGAGGGCCAGACGATGAATGCACCTTTAGTGACGTTCGGGCTCCGCAGGAATGTCATTAATTACATCTTGAGCTTCAGCTGTAGTCTAAAGGCTGGTAAAGTTCAACTCTACCCGCTTTTTCAAGATGAGTTTTTCCTTTTCACTACCAGCCTGGTGTTTTTGCTCATCCAGAGTTTCCATAGCTCATTTGTTAAAACGCGCTTTTAGTTTGAAAAAATACTTCAACTAGTGATTCTTTGGTTAATTGACATTCCTTTGTAGATGCTTTCTTGCAGCATAATAGAAAGCAAATCCATTTGGATTTGCTTCGAAATGCAATAATAATTTTTTGAAATGAGGGTTTTGCGAAGAAAATGTTTCCGTAACAGATTGGCTGCATCGTTTTAGGCATTACAAACAAAAAACAAAAAATTATAGATTATTTTTGTAAAAGTTTACACAGAATCAAAAAAGCAGATGTAAGCATTTTCATTCAAAGGTTATATTTTAAAATTTTTGTCAAAGCAGTAAAACCCAGTTTTTTCTACAGCTTTAACCAAATGTTTTAAGATTCATAAAACTCTGAAATCAATTAATATTAAAATGGTTCTCACCACTTTATTGTTAAATCTACTAAACATATAAAAAACATGCTTATAAAAATCTAGTTTTATTGCTTTTTCCAATCAATCTGAAGGACGACATCGGCTGAGATTCGCTGCAAATAATTCAGCGTTCTTCTTCTTCTACTATTAATCTTTTATTTATTACTAACACAGAAGGTACTTCTTTTTCTTTTTGTGCATCTGCTCAAAACCTGCAGTCGGTTTGTTCATGGAGTCGTATAAACACAGATAAACTCTGCGTTTGCTTCAGTCTTTCACACTTTCAAAGTAAATGTGGTTACAGCGATTGAAATACAGTCGATTCACTGCTATTCCCGATAGAAACCCAGCTGTAGAGTGTAAATATGCAAATTGCATTTTCAAATCTTCCCCAGACCTGAGCTTGGCCAGTGTCTGCTTCCTTTTGTGTCATGATGTGTGTATTTTTGTAGTTCTTCTGGTTTGTAGGAATTCGTTCGCGTAGCTCACGTAGCACATACTCCTCAAACTGGTTAGCATTTTTCCTCTCATTCTTTCACAGTTGTTTCCCTTCTCCAGTACCTTTATTTTCTTTCTTCCTCTGCGTATCGCCTCATTCCATCGGCTCTCTGACACACAGCTCTGTCTTCTTCCATCAGTGACTCTATCTGAGCCCCGATCGTTTGCTCACACTGATCCCTGCAGGTACGACAGGGAAAAGACGACGCCTGATTTCGCTCCTATTAATTCTAATTTTGGGGCCCTGAATGTTGTGCAATTGTTGAGGGTTTGAAAGTTGGCCAGAAAACCCAAAGGAACAAGTTAAATGTTTTATAATCATCGCCTGACTCTCGATCACGTTAGCATCTGATCTCAATTATCATTGCAGGAAACTTTTCGTAAACATTTACAGTTTCTGCTCCCCAGCTCTCCTCTGTCTGCGTTGCGTCGGCTCGTCCATTTTCGACTTGCTTCCATCGGCTGATTTTTCCTCTCTTCTTATCAACAAATCAGCATCGCCGATAAGTGTAACAAAGCCTCTCTGATTGGAGCAGATAGCGGTAGAGTTAACGGCGCTCCGTCTTCTGACCCTGGAAAGCACATCAAATGACTTTTAGACAAGAGTTATGGTCCTCTTACAGGGAGCAAAGGGTCAGGCTGTGGGGCACACACACACACACACACACACACGCACACACACCCCCCCATGCACGCACACGCACTGTAGTACTTAGAGAAAGTGCTATGAGGAAGTTGTTTACCACAGATTTAGTTAAGGATGGCTGGATTATGTTCTGACAGCTGAGGTGCTGCTGTATCGGAGGCAGCTGTGTTTCATCACTGCTTTTCCTATCAGCAGCGATTTGTTTCCTAAAGAAATGCAGCATTGTGAGCAAAGATCAAAAGTCATTCATTAAGAATATGTGATTAAATTTTGGCTTTTTAACATACCTCATACCTCACAAGAAACGCCTTTATCCTATAAAATACATTTTGCAGCTGCAACTTGTAATATAATAAATGTTAGCAATATTTAGTATATTATATTTTAGCATTTATGGATGTGCAAATTCAGTCTAGAGATTAAATTTTTATATAATGCTTAAAAAGATTTCCAAACAGATATTTAATTCAGCCTTCTGAGTTAGACTCAGTGTGCGTTCATATTTAATGAATTCAGTCATTCCTGCATTTCCTAAATACACATTTAAAACATCATCATGGATGCATACATGCTTAATGTCAACACATTGTGTCACATCCAGGACAATCCTATTCTCATTCATCAAAAAGAAAGTAATATCATTTGCAATAAATAGTCACAGAGGGAGTACTTACTTATTTTTACAGCTGCAACAACCTTGTTTAAACACTGAGTTACTGCTGTGCTAAAAGCTCCCCAGGATGGGGTGTTTTTATATTTAGAGAGAGGAGAATTAACTCGTCCTGTCATGCAAAGAAAACAAGTGAATTGACTTCCTATTTCAACACCAACCGGGGATCGCTCAATCTCCTCAGGCCTCACACAGACACAGTGGGACTGGAGTTGATGGTATTAGTGGTTTATCCCACCTCTCTGGACGGTCCGAAAGCCCGTTACTGCTAACGACACCAGGAAGCTGTCAAAATAAAATATAACGCAAAAATAAAAGCTCAACGTTTGGATACACCTCAGGGTACGACTTGTCGACACAACGGGAGGAATTCCGTGTTTTTTTTTTAAGAGAGGAGAAAAAATATTTTTGTTCCATTTTTATTTTAGAACAACACAGTGTGAAAGATCTGACGTCATTCCTGTTTTCCAACGTTGCTTAAAGGAGCCAAGATTGTGTAATATATGACATTTCTTCTTGCTTTCCTAAAGTCGTTGTTTCTCCTCTTGACTTCGTCTTAGTAGTTTTCCCATTTTCAGAAGAATGTTTTTCCTGTGATTCATGTAGGCATAATGATGACTGAGGGACTATAATTCAAGGGATGGACCAATGCTTTGTCTAATCAAAATAGCAAAGGGGAAATTTTTTAAGGAGATTTTTAGGAACTTTGTGACTAGCAACAAGTGTGTGTTCTCAAACTGAGCAAGCTAGGCTGCTAGCTAACATTAGTGTGTTTGTTCTCTGCTTTAACACAACTCGCAGATGATTTGGTTCATACTTCAATGCGTCTACAATTATGTCTGGAACAAGTATTTACAAAAAAACATAGTTTTTTTTATTGCAACATTTCACTGGAATCAATAAATTAACTCAGGAATCCAGGAGATGTCCCTGCAAACTTCATAAGTCGAACTCTGGTGACCTCAGACATTCTGCCCGCCATGAGGATGACTGATGCTCAGCAGGCAGCTGGAGGCGAGATCCTGAAGCAAGACAGGAGGAGCACAGTTCCAGAGATCAGACTGAGGGCAGGGCAGAGTAAGGAGGTGCTTCTGTCTTTCACGGAGGAGAGGCATGAGAGACAGACGTAACTCTGGATGCGGGGGATTAGCCATCCGGCAAGGCCGCCTGTAGGTCGAGGTGACAGGCCGATCCACAGGAAGATAGAGACAGATTGACGAGGTCACTCAGGAGCTTTGAAGACCAAACAGTGAAAAGAAATGGTTTAAAATCCTTAAATCGGGACAGTTTTCATAGAAGGTAGAAGGCCAAACAGTAGCAAACTGCTCCACATCCAGAGCACTTGATCAAATAATCATTGGCAAGTGTGAGCATCTTTAGAATCGGCTGTTTTGACAGTTTTCTGGCCTGCAGAGTTGCAGGAGACGAAGCTGAGAAGGAAAGGCATCGCTGGAGAAGACGGCTTGTCTTTGACAGACTACAGGACCTTTCCAAACAATTTGGAATCCATCGTTCTTTGAGATGAAAAATGATTTATGGGAGTTAAACATTCAACTTATCTTCTGAAGGCATTCATCACAAAGTCAGGCCATGAAACACTCAGGAGAAACGGTGCCAAACCCAAAGAGGCACAGCTTCTACAGGCCTCAGCCGACATGCATCACCCGGCAAGAAACACGTCTTCAAATGACTGATGAGTTTTTAATCCTAAATATTCAGCTACAAGATAAAAAGATGTTCCTGGCAGTAATTACAAAGGTCCAAAAACGTACCTGGGATTCCATTACATGCAACAAGTTTCTAAATCCCTTGTGCTTTTCTTCTCATTTTGTCTGGTTAAAATGACGAGCTTGAATACACACTGTTGGGATTTTGCCTAATTATAAAGTGGAAGCAACAAAAGGCACATGTTTATCATGTGTTAGAATGGCCCATTCAAAGTCCAGACCTGAGTGCAGTTGAGAGTCAGTGGCAAGAAATCGATGCTTACGGACTCTTTCCAACCAAACGTAACTGAACCCGAGATTTTTCAACTTTCAGTTGTGAGATCTGCAAAGCAAAATTCAAAGAATCCGAGTTGCTTAAAGTCGAGAGTGAAGTTTCCACAGTCAATGTTGATCTGGGCTGCCATGTTACCTGTCAGCGTTGGTCCACTGTGCTTTTTGAAATCCACAGTCAATGCACCACTTGTACATTTTAAAGCACTTCATGTTTCCTTCTGCTGACTTGCTTTATGGCAATTCTGGTTTTCTTTGCAATGCCACTCCACAGAACTGCTCTGATCACAGCCACAAACAGGATTCAACTTTTCACATTTTTGCAGATATAGCTTTACACCAAAAGACCGGAAGCTAAAATTGCAGCAGGCTGACAGAGGGGGTTTTATTCTTTGTGGAAAGTGATTTAGAGAATGATCTTACAGCCCAAGCTACAAACTTCAGTGAGTTAACACACGTTTCCTCTCTCTTAGCCGTAGTTCTACCGTCTGTCAACGACACCATAACCATCGATGTAAACCTCCCTCAGTGACCCCACACACAGGTTTTATGGGCAGCCCTGACCACATTTAGCCGACCCGTCTGAAAATGTCACCTCCAATTTGTGGGCCTGCAGGTAAGAAAACAGTATGACCATGTACCGTGTTTGTTTGATGGACATTACGAGCCACAAGAGGTCAATCCTCATAAAAGCTGACCACAGAAAGGCATAAAATACAAGGTGAGAGTACGCAGCGTAACATGTCTCTGTGTCGTAAAATGCTGGCGGTGAATGTGTGCAGAAAAAGACAAAAACAAGCAGGAAATTGAATGGAAATAAAAAAACAAATAAGTAAAAAAAAATCTCTTCCATATACAATCCTTGTAAAATAAATAAACAACTCTAGTTTCAGTGTTTTCCAGGCATATAATGCTGTTTTATAGCACAATTAAGTAACTATGTTACCTTCAGTAACATAGTATAGATGTATATATCAAATATGACTTAAAAGAAATTCTGACTTAAGGCTTTGAAATTGGGCCACTGTTTCTTTAAGAAGCTCCTGTTGTTTCCGACAGTCAACCTTCAGGACGTCAGCAAAACAACGTTCCTCTATCAAGTGTTTCACAAAGTTTTTGCCATCATTTCATGAGAAGATACTCATGAAATGAAAGGATTTCACAAAACAAGCACAAACGGATCACGGCAACACTCCAGGTACGTTTTTAATAACATTATAAAATGACATAATGCTCAGAAAAGTCTATTTTACATAATATTGCCCCTATTTAATAGCTGCGTAAAAAAGGAGCTTAATTGACTTGAAATCCTGTAAAATATATAAGGTGGGATTATGCAGGAAGCTAACTCACAAACTTAAAGAGTAATTTTGAGTTTATTGAGTTGTTCTGTAAACTTTAGATACAGAGAAATCGAGCATGGGATTTGTTTTGAAGAGGGGAGATGAGTTTAGAGGTTCTGAACCAGGGGCGTGTTTTTACAGGACATCCATAAACCTCTGATGATCTCCCAGGCTCAGAGGTTGCCTGTAAAGTCCCATATAAGAGCATCCAGGAATGCTCTTCACTCAGAATCCGGCTCTCCAGGTAAATAGACACCGTGGACGGCGACGTGTTTACGAGACCCCCCAGAACCTACTCTTTAAAAAAAAACGTCATCCCAGAGGACAGAGAGGATTCCTCTCCTGTCGATGTGAACGGGGGAATTTCAGACGTTGGTGAACCAGAACAAGTGGGATCAATGGTTGTCTAAGCCGATCCACTGAGCTGGAGAGAAGGACGAAGAGTGGGGGACTGTGGACGGAGCCGGGAAGACAGAGGGAATGAGGCTCTGTGTGTTTAAGTCCACACTTGGCTGCATGACTTTGTCAGCTTGTCAAGAGAGCGGTGAAAACGTCCTGCCAGTCAGAGACAGTCTGGCGTTCCTATTGTGTTGTTTTAATACACAAAAAACATATTGATGTTATCACAGAGACAACTGATGAAATCTCTGTTCAATTGAGCATCTTATAAGAGGAAATAACACAATCCATCGGCCGGTTGGTAAATCATTATACAAATGTCTCTCCTCTCTTGCCATTGTCCTGGGTTTACCCTGCAGCAGAGGAGGACTTCTGCGATATTAAAAGAACCGTAATGGATTTGTTATCTCCATGATCCATGCGCAATGTCGTGTGGATCGGACTGGCTGTGACAAATGGCTTTTAAACTTTCAACTCTGAGTCATTTAGCACGCTAATCCGCGCGCTGCTCGTTTATCAGTCTCACGAAGGGCCTATGGCGAGCGCAGGGCTCCTACACACGCTCATGACTTTTCCAGACTCGAGTTTCCAGAGTTCGCTTTTAAAATATCAGGTTCTAAAGATCATTATTAGCAGGGATATTTCTGCAGAATATTTCTGTGGATCCTGACTTATAGTACAGGATCCACAAACACCAGAAAGGGAAGAAACAAGGACACGAGGAAGGAATGAAGGCAGTTGGACACAAGGAAGGAAGTAAGAAAGACAAATGGGGCGTACAAGATGGAAATTAAGGAATGTAAGTTGTCATCATAGAGGTGAAAAGTATCCCAAATAGAATACTATTTGAAAATTCAATTGGGCAGCATTTGTCACCACTGAAAATCGAAAAAGAAATACGGTCACCAGGACACATGAGCAACTTTTACTGCACCGTAAAATGAGTTATTTCCCTCTGCTGTTCTTGCAGCTGCTGAGGCTTTTGCAGAAAAGACGGCAGGACCCTCAGGAAACCCGATACAGAGATTAAAACAATGTCTGCTGTTATTCAGACGGAGGCTCCTTACAGCCACCGCATTCCTGCGTCATGGATAAAGATCGAAGGCGACTCTTCAAAAAGCCATAATGCACATTATTTAAAAAAAAACTAAAAAAAAACTGCCTGTCGGAACTGAATCTTTTTTTTTATTAACATTTTTTCATTTCGACATACATTAACATAACAGGTCAAATTCCCACCCATCCCTTACCCGCACAAAATCGGCACATCATAAAACAGTTACACAGTCGAAACAACATGACATAAATGCACCGCAAATTGATCCAAATCTTTCCACGAGTAAACAAAAATAAAAAAAGTTACACAAACCACTAAGCAGTGGCAGGTCTGCCATTTGCAGTCTTTCATTAGTTCCCCCAACCACAGATCAAATGTGGGCAAGGAGTCTTTTCTTCCAAAATCTGAAAATCAACCTTTCTGCAATAACCATACCAAACAAAGCGGCCATTTTCTCACTTTTCTCACTGATAATGGCAATAAGTGGTTCTGGGTCACATTGTTTTCCAAAAACTGTTGAAAAAAAGTGAAAGATTTTCTTCCAAAATGAGTGAAGCTGAACACATGACCAGAAGCGTCAAATTACCAACAGCAGCTTGACAATGATTACAAATAGGAGACACACTCATAAAGAAAGTGCTCAGCTTCTCCCTCGACAAACCGAATCTTAACAGCACATCAAAGTACAAATAAGAGCTGCGAGGCATTTCATCAACTGATAAAATATGGAGATTTGCGAGAGGGAACAAATATTTCCCTCATTTTGCCGACATCGGACTGTTTCACACTCCTGTTTTGGGGAATAACAGATGAAAGGATAAAATTCCTCCGCTTGCTTAGAATCGCAGATGTTATCTTCTTCTACAATCTGCTCTCGGTTCAGGCAGCCGGCATGTTTTTCTTACAAAAAGAAAGATGTTGAAACAGATGAAATCAAAAAGCACTGTTTGGGTAAAACTGTTTTGTAAAAGTTGCATAAAATCAGATTTCGATTCATGTCTTGTTCGAGTTTTTACCACAGTCCCTGCACAGATTGTGGGACAAACCTCTGATGTTTGTCCCATTTTTGGAACTCAGGTCACTGATCTGGACAGAAATCAATGACAGGAGCAGTGATACGTCTGCCTGCAGTCTGGCAGCTAGTTGTTTAAAATGACTTCTGTTGGGCTGCCTAAGATTAATTAGAACTGTGCAAAAAATATGCCACAAGCGAACCTCATGCACCACTCTTATGGCTGCCTACATGCATACCTGATGATGGCATAAAATAGAGCCGGAAATCTGGAAAACACTTCAACATAAACAACATAAACACAGTTTCCTGCATTGTTACTTTTTTTTCCAAGAGATGAATAAGTTGACCCTACAAAACAGCAAGAACTTTACACTGAAAAGATTCATTAGGCTGTACGTCAATGAATTTCTTTAAAGATTTATAAAAATATTAAAATCTTTCAAGATTGCCTTATTACATCAGCAGTTGCATCAATCTTGAGATGTCCATGTTAAATCAACACAACCACTAAAATCTGAATTTCATCCTACAATAAACACTTTTATACAAAGGTAGAGAAGCTCAGTAGATTTCACAACACAGATAGAGAACATTACATCTGTCCTGATTTCTTGGGGTAATCCCACATTTCCTTTCATCTGAACTTTGACCCCTTTCCATGCGGATCGGCCACCGTGGCTCCGTAGCGATCAGGCGCGCCACGGACAGCTGGGGACGCTGAGTGTATTTGTTGTTTCTGTGGGGTCAGAGGCTGAGTTTAGCCCACTCGGTTTAAAACTCTCCCCTGCGCTGCCAATCACATCCTGAGCCAGTGATCGGTCCCGTTATTTCCCAACTGGCACTCAAATTATTTTCAACTTAACGTGCTTTTGGGAGCAGTAAATGGAGCGAGTGCGCTACAGATGATGAAGTAATGCTGCAGCGCGATCACCGCGAAAAGAAAAGGTTCTTGTGGGAATTGTAGGACGTAGCAACGGAGACTGAGAATAATCACTGAGACTCTGTATTTCAATTTGGAAAATGTTCAATCCGAATTTAAATAAATATTTTGTTTGTCGTGTTTCTTCCCTGTGAACCGGTGGATTCAGTTTGTTCCTGTGTGTCGAACTGTTGCTGCCGTTTATGTATTTAATTTTTTTATTTTTCTTGATAAACCTACGAAAAGCACCATATAACTGTGAAATGAAAAAAAAAAGGTACAGAGATGTACTTTATAGAACTCACTTTTGCTGCAATCAGACATACATTACATTTTGGTGCATGTTTTTGCCAGTTCTGGAAGAAAAAGAGACAGTAAAAATACTGTTTCTAATCTACGGTATTTTACCGTAAATTACAGATGTTTTTTTTTTTTTTTTACAGTGGAGATGAACAATTTTACCTATTCATTGCAAAAACAAACAAAAATAAACATTCACGCTTGCTCAGGTAAGCTGGAGAGTCTCTTTTAAGCAACCGTTTTCATATCTTACCACAGATTCTCAACTGGATTTGGGTCTGGACTTTGACTGAGCCGTCATGAAAGTGTTTTGTAGAGTTTAAATCGGTGTCGGCGTCCTGTTGACACATTCTTATCAGCTTCTCTTACTATTGCTTTCCTTCCCTGTTCTGTTGACGGCTATGTGTTGGTAGCTTTACAGTCGCGTCATACTCTGTCCATTTTTAGAACGGAGCTCGGTTAGACGTTCAAAACTCTGGAAATGGTTTCATAATCTAATATCCCTTTAGACTTCCCCCACTACCTGTCTGCTGTGCTCCCTGCTCGTCTGTTTTGTTCACCAAGTCTTCACTGAAGTTTGTTTACTAATTAGGTGACTCATAAAGTCAATGTGTATTTCTGGATTTTATTAAGGGGCCCTAGAGTTTCAGGGATTCAAATCAAGTATATGTCATCCCTTTGCTCATCGTAACACTTAGATCTCTCTGGAAAACTTCGTTCAGCAACACCCAAATGTAAAAACTCATGGATCCTTTCCATGAGTTCAATATTTCAAGCTTTTTTTTTTTTTCGTATTAATCTATTACAAAGATTTGAGTTTGTAAATGTGACATCACATGGAAAAGTTCAAGAAGTCTGAATACTTTGGTAAGGCATTGTATGGGCTACGTCCGCCACACTGAAGCAATAATAACTCTTGGGGGAAACTCACAGGAGGTCCGTCTAAAAAGGATCAGCCAACATGAATTAGGCTCTAACCTAAAACACAGTATTAAGTTTCATTATAGCCATAGAGGAACGTTGCTCTCTCTTTGGCATGTATGTACGGGAACCTACTTGTGAACCTGCACAACTTTATCACCACTTCTAAAAGACAAGCGTCCTAATACGACTCTGAGGATGCAGCTTTGTATGCATTAATATCGCAGCTAATTGAGAAGGCCTGCAAGAATATAATCTAATCCAAATCTGAGCCAAGTTCTCTCTTGCGTGCAGGCCAAAAGCTACGGTCGTAACGACTTGAAAAACATCTCAAGCTGACTTTATTCCACTGAAAACACTACCTCAGGAAGACCCGGTTTGCTTGGATTTAATCAAACCGTACAATGACAGACTTAATGAGCCAGCCATGAGAAAAAAAAGCCATTGACAGATTTAGTTAGGCTGTGAGCTGATGTGGTAATTGGGTACTGAGTGATCAGACGGCAACGTCCTGATTTTTGATAAAGTGTTTGAGAAACAACCGTCAAAACCAAACTGGACGACAGCGGCCTGAACGGCGTCCAGGTCCGAGCGCTCACACCCAAACATCGGGAGCTGCCGTGTGTGTGGCTGAAGCAAATGTGTAAAGAAAGAAGGTGAACATTTTTGGTGTGTGTGTGTATTAGTTACATAGAGCATGTCATGTGGAAATAATTGTCCCGGCTTGGATAATTTTCACTCAGCAGGCAACAGTTTTGTCTATCAAGATTTATAACTTCTGACAGATGTCAAATAGACGCTATTAAGCTTTTTTTTTTTTTTTTTTTAGTTTCTCATAGTAAAAAAACATTTATCTCAATTTTAGAGAAAAGACTACAGTCATTGAAATGACCATGAAAGCTTCTGTCAAAGATTTGTTGATACTGTATCTTAAAAGCATTCTGTGTGGGTTTAATGGGTTAGTTTCATTTGTGAACTGAGGTTCTGTGAAGTTCCTTTACCTGTTCTAAGAAATCACATCATCTTAAAAGAAAATAGCAGGTAAGAGGAACGCTGCATTAATCCATCTGTGAATCAGCTGATCGGATGATTTTCCAACAACTATGAGGCCTGGACTGAACGGATAAATGTAACATTTCATGCTGCTGCACAATTGATGCAGAAATTTAGTTTTCTCTGCTTGACAGCAATAAAGGCCGTTGTTAGAGGAATAAAATCCTAGCAGTGTGTTTCTGTTGATGTGCATTATAAACATCATTTTTGATATTGCGTCAGGACAGGTTAGGTTACTTTTCTGCCGTTGTCATCTTCTTTTGTTTTTTCTTTATTTAAGCATCTCCTGACCAGTGCATTCCCACATTTGTTTGATAGACGGCCTATAAATTGCACCCAGTGGTAAAAAAGATTTTTTGTTGAATAAATTTTTTTAAAAAAGAGGCTGCGCTGCCCTCCTCCTGGAGCCACTCCAAGAATTCACCATACTGTGGTGAGTGAATCTTCACTATAGCAGACAGAGAACCTGCATAGCAAAGTAAATCTTATTACTGGGTCCTTGTTATGACATTTGAAAGGCGTTTTGGTCAATCCTGATGCATTTTTGTGATATATGTTGCATCTCTTTATTGCAAGATTAATAAAACAAATTTATGGCAGCCTGGTGTTAGCTGGAGATCAGATTATGGAGGCTACTGTAGGAGAAGCATAGAAAGACGATGCTCTAATCTTTCCTTTTTTTTTAGCTTACTGCCACATATCTTCATAAACCCATGACATTGAAAGCTGACACACAGCAATTCGATAGAGGTATTACTGACTGTAGTAACTGAGACAATCATAAATAGTTCTAGACTCAAAACTGTGTCTCATGTGTTGAATAATAGATAAATCATTTTTGCATGTTCAGATGATAGAGCTGAGGAACCAAATTCAAACACTTCTTTTTTTAAAGACGACTTCCTAAACTGTGTTAGCAGCTCCAATTTAAGGACAGCAAATGTACAAATACGTCTCTAAGTGAAACATAAACAATTTTGGAGGCTGAAATTATCACATTTGTTTATAAAACTGTTAACATAGTTTAGTCGTTATCACTTCCTCATCCTGGTGCACTTACAACGCTTCCTGCCCTTTGATTGAGCAGAAAAACTGATGAATGATCTGCGACATGGATCCACATTAAGCGTATAACAAGACAAGATCGTAATCTGTGCTTTAAAACTGCTGACGTAAACCAAATAATCCATAGGATTAAATCTCACTTTTACATTCAGGTTTGTGTATTTTCTTTGGGTGGACTCCACTCCGCCTCAGCTGACTTCATGTGTTTATTCTGATTAATGATTTCTGCCTCATTATTATTAGCTTTTACTCAGTCGCAGCTTTCAGTGGACATTTTCTCATTATGGTAGAAGGATTTGTTTTACTCCAGGTGCAAGCGAAGGTCGTCTGTAGTTTCAGGTTGAATTGTATAACTTTCAGACACAGCGCCATGTTTTAATTGCTACTTTCTACCAAACGTTATAATTGTGTTTGTCATTTATCATTTAAGGTCATTTATTTAAGCATTTTTCATTCCTCAGGCTTGGAAATGAGCCAAGTACAAAACATAGAAGCACATGTTCTGTGTGGAGACTTCATCACCATCATCAGAATCACAGCTGATCCCGTAGGGAAGAGGTTCCCAAAGTGGGGGGCGGGAACCCCGGACGGGTCGCAAGAAGAATTGTCAAAACCATGAGGATGTGACCATGGAAGTGAAAATTAAACAGATAAGTAAATATATAATGAAATAGATAACGGTACCTTTAAATGTCTCATTAAATAATGCACAGTGTTTTCTAAAATATATTTTTATAAAAGAAATTCATTTTAAAATACATATAATTATTTGACTCTATATTTTTATTTTTAAATAAATAGAGGATAACAATTATATATCTCTATATATAGATACACATATATAGAGATATATAATTTTTTTATGGAGTTGCCAGTTTGTTAAATAATTTATTTTATATTCTGTTCGGTTGTAGACTTCAGCTTTTGTTGTTCTTATTTTCATTATTGCTCCCCAGTTTCAGTTTGTTCAGTGCTGAGTTTTGGATTTGCTTTGCACTTTCTTTCCAATCTGGTTTATTCCTTTATGTGATTTTTTTCGCCGTTCTTCCGTTCATTCTTATTTTAGATGTCTTTTTCAGGTCCCGTGCTTCATTTCCATCCTCCTGCTCTCCCTTGTTCCGTTTCTCTTTCCGTCTCTCATAGCTGCAGCTCGTTACTAATAAGCCACTGGTTCTCCATCCAGTAATTAAACTCACCATATTTAAATTTCTCATTGTCTGCCAGTCACTGCTGGAGTCTACTGTCCAACACCTTACGTTCCTACGGAGGAACATAAGGGCCGGCGTAAAATGTGCTCTCGCCCCGTTAAACAAGCGATCCGTGTCTGCATTCAGTTCCTCACCTTGCACCAAACATGCCACTTTCTGGCTCTGTTTTATTGGGAATCACAAGGGCAAAAAAGCAACAGAATCCTCTACAACCACACTTGAATCATTTGACCAGACAGATGACAAACGGTGTGTTATTTCCACCTGGCTGGCTGCGGAGGAAACCGTAGAGCCCACAGTGGAAACTCGGACACTATTAGTATGAATATGAGATCACAGGGCAACCCTGACACCTTATCAAGTTCCTGTCCTTCATGTCCACCCATGTTTTCAGGACTCTTCCCTTTGCTGCATCTACTATAGCTGTGACTGCTCTCTAAGGAACTGACAGACTGTGTGTATCTCAAAAATCCCCCGGGTGTCCGACATGAGCATTCAACATCCTCAGAACGTGAGCAGATTAATTTCAATCCATAGGGTCGTTTTCTTAGCATCAGAATTCAATGTGTGGGATTATCCAGTACACTTGAGGAACGTCTGCTTAATATCTGAAACAGATGTCAAGAGAGCATTACACACTGTTTCACACAGAACTCAGAATTACAACCGAGCAGATGGGAGAGAAAGTTTTAAAGATAAAAAGACGGATCTCAGACGTCGCTTTACTTTAAAACACTTTACAGAAACCAGTAAGACTGTACCTGGACCGGTCGGGCATAAAGCAAATTCAGAATCACTGTCCCTTAACTCAAAGACGGTTTTAATAAGTTTTTTTTATAAACCGAATCCTCTTCTGCTTCTGGGTGGCAATCAACAAGACGGTCTGCAGAGAAGGAAGCTGCTCCAAACAATCATTTATCATGAGGGCAGACACACCGTGACGCCGTATCCCATGTTAAACACGAGGTCTCCGGGGTTATGTTGCTCTTTCAGAGGGATTGGTATTTGTAAGGGCTACCTCAGCAATCAAGTTGCCTCCCATTTAAATTTCTGTTCCCACAAAGAGCAGCAATGCTCTTTGTGGGAAGAGCATTGCTTTTTTTTTTTATGCCAAAAAAAAAAAAAGAGTGTGATTACGATTTCTTTCAAAGAAGGTTTATTCCAAACCTAAAGATGTTTATCAGCTCAGTCAAAGTAATGCCTCTGCACCGCTGCGGTTTGCTTGGAGTGTTTTGTTTCATTACTGCAATCATGCATGCAGAAAGCTTTGTCGCACAAGGGTCCGAGTACAAAGGTGTTGATTTTAAGTGAGCCAGTTTGTGTGAGTCTGACTGGATTTCAGTGAGTCTGGTTGTATGTTTAAATCCGTAATCGTGCACGAGTCCAGTTTTCAGTAGAAAACACCGGCTCTAGTGTGTCTAGGTCTAACTAACACAGCAGAGAATTTGATGCTGGCAACAAGAGAATCCCGGAGGCTCAACTCACGTCGCCACCAATTTCCAAACGTCCACGTCAGTTTAAAAACAAACATCAAGATTTAATTTATCTAGAGATACAAAATGAGAATGTGACGCCAAAGAGAGAAAAAGCAAAGGAAAAAAAAGGTTCCTTCAGTCCTTTTTACAATCAATGCAGTCATTGTCTGCAGAACTGGTGGACCACTGATGTGAAGGCTGATATCATGTAATTGGAAGCTAATCTACCCGCACACCCCGACCTTCAGTAGATGAGATGAGCTGATGCTAGGCTCAGATATAAACTGTTTACAAACCTCCCTTGTTTTATTTAAATTTGTTCAGACTAAAGTAAACTGAGGTAGATGAACCCAGGAAGCAGCAGCTGTCATGGAATATTCATGACATATCGTATTTTTGCTTTATAACAAAATATATTTTTAACTTCAGCTAGTTATTTTAATTTGAAAACAGAAATGCAACATGTAATGTGTATCAATGGTTTTTTTGGGGGGGTTTTTTACCATGTATTTACTGTTGCTTTGAATTTTAAAGCAGTCTTTTACCAGCACCTGCCAGATTACTGGTAAGTTTTCAATCAATGTTTAGCTGAAAACAGCGACAGAATGCTATTACCCAGTTTTGGCACAAAAATAAAATCCAACTTTTTATAAATATACTCTTGTACTACAGTTGTTTTGAGATATATATTCCATATTTATCCACAGCTCTGTTTATATATACTATGTATGTATGTATGCGTGTGTGTATTCATGAAGTAGTTTCAAAGGTTTTTCTGTTCTTTTTAAGTAACAGAAGTGTAACAAGCCAATGGTTCCATAAATTGGATTTCTTGGTAAACAAATTTTTATGCTTCCCCCCCCTGCATCCACAAAAACTCAGGTTAATATCATTAAAACAGATTTTTTTAAAACCAAGGTGGAGATTTGAAACAACTCCACATTTTGTTTGTGTATACATAGAAAAATGAAGATTTAGGATCCACCGTATTACAGTTTGACACATAATGTGTCAAAATAACCACATACTTGTTTTGACATGATTCCCAATCGACATTGTTTCGTCTTTATTAACTTTAGATTCTAATACACTATGTAAAAGTAGTTCAACCCGTATCTCTACACAAATGAACCTACTGGTGTCATATTTAATTCCTAACAGGAAGTCGTGGTTGATTGAAACAATCTGATTGGATGACACAAGCTTTAGCTTTGTACTACACTTCCCCTATGGGTTTGGTATGTTTACAACAACGTGTAAGGGTAATTTGTGCAGGATCCTGTGGACGAAAACTTTTCTGAAACCAATCCCATGTGTACGATATATATATATTGTAACATTTTATATAAAATAAAAATTATATATATATAATTTTTATTTTTTTAAATGATGTGGCAAAGATATTAGTTTTCATTAAAAATATGTGTGGACAAAGCCTGAGAGTGTAACCGTTGTAAGATCCATGCTCATTCAGCTTCCACACCATGACTGACTGTGTTTTTTAATTTGTCTTCCCCATCAGTGGAAGAACGATGTAGAAACCTCACTTTAACCAGCTGACCGGCAGTGCACAGCAATACATGGAGGGTCAATGCATCTCTGGCATGTCATTGAAAGCAATTTAAATCATAAAAATAGATCTTTTTTTAATAATTTATGAAAAAGTAACATTATGTTTGTTATGCAGTGGTTTCTTTACAAATAGAGGTTTTCTTAAGTTTTATTAGAGACTTTCATTTTGTTTTGAGTGAAAACATACAGATCACAGTAACACCTCTTCATTAATTAATGATGATTAATTTAGTGGCAACTCCAAAGTTATCTACACTTTTGCAGACCATCTCAGTTGGTTTCCATTTCGTCGTCATCTTGGCCTCTTGTTTGAACCCAGTGCAGAATCAGACGTACGGCACTACATCACGACCAAATATTACAATATGAGTAATGAGTTGAACTGCTCTGGTGCAAAACGCAGTTAAGGACCTGCTGGAGAGCAATTTTATACTCTTGACAGATTTTTAAAAGGTTTTTTCTTCTGTGACACATTAACTGCACAGTTCAAGCTTAAAGGTACAAATGTAATTATTTCTTTAGAGACAACGTGTTTGACTGCTTCCCGGTTGTGCTTTTAAATGGGGGGAAAAGCCTTTAGCTCACCGATCAAGCCTCCAGTGCCGTTCCCAATTACTCTGATAGGGAAATAATTAATGAGCCACTTGTCTTCCTTTACTATTTAGGCCTTCGGCTAAAATGGACCCTTCAGAGTATCGGGTTGAGCTCTAACCGAGAAAAAAAATAACAAACTCTCAGCAGGTCCACAAATTGGGCCAGGGGAAACAAGGAGGTGTGGGGGAGAGAAAAAAAAACTAACACAACCTGGGTCTCCACATTGACGAGCTGATGGCCGCATTCGTGAATGCTGAAAAAATGTTTGGAGTAACACTTTGCACCTCTGAGTCAAAGCGTGACCAGAAAGTGTCTGTTTAAAGTCCTTGATATTGCAGAGCGATTCAGGGGGGGGGGGTCACCTCTGTTTCATGTTCAGGCCGCCTGTGTCGACCACGATGCATGCAGAAGAGACAAGAATCACCGTGATGCTCTATTTCACTTACAGTACATCTCATATTTTCTTTCTATCAGCAGCCATTTGTATAAACGCCGAGGTAAATAAAAAAATCTCTCTTTAATGTCACATTGATTTATGTTCGATCTTCGTCAAAACTCGATGTTTGTTCGGTTTGGACATGAACTTGTGATGGAATTCAGTTTATTCAACCCCAACTTTGACCTTTGCTTCTCCAAATAAATTGTGAAAGTGCAGTAAGTAATTATTTAGGTCTGTTGAAGCTCTGAACTTCTCTTTTCAGTTACGTTTGTGAAAAAAAAAAAAAAAGAGTTTATCTGGCCAAGCCAAACCTCTAAAGCCAAAGTTGCGAATTTATGATCGCTGAGCTGCAGAATAAATCTGGTTAATGAGCGCCGGTCAAATGTTTTGTAGCCCGTAAATTTTCACCAATTTTGTAAAACTCTGACCTGCTGATTTTAACCTGTTCTGATTTATCGTTAAGAGGGATAACGGCAAAATTCTGTTTCTGACTTTTATCTGAAATAAATTCAAATTAATATCAAAAATGTTTATAATAAAATCTAATTATTTTCACAAAAGCAGCTGCAGAGTTCTGCATCGTTTTGCTTCTCTGAAAATCTGCAGATACATAAAAATCCTCCAGCTTTACACAGATAAACATGTAAGTTTAAAAAAACTGCTTGGTATTTTAGTTTTGGCTTAAAGTGTTTTATCAACCTCTTTTCTGTCCTCAGTATTTTATTTGATCATGTACTAACTGCTTTGCTCCTTAACTAAAAGGCTCATTATGAATAATTTCTATATCTTATGAAGTATCTACATTTTTTGCCCATTTGACATGTTTTGATCACACCAGTTTACAATGTATTGGTTATTTCTCTTGTTCCAGTCAATACAAGTACAAAAAAGATTGTACGCCATTTTTATTCAGAACATCTTTTAGTTTAAATGTGATAAATTAAAAAAAAAAAAGTCAACAGTGGAAATCTACATACATAATTGCTTAGTGTCTGTATTTGTTAAATAATTTGTTTTTTCTTTCATCCTCTATCCTTGCTGGTGCAAATTTCAGATTGCGTTTTTCACTAAAACGTATCGTCTTGAACGCATATAAATTAAAACCGAGCACACATTACAGGCCTGACATCCTGCATAAAGTTTATGGACGTCATCTGTAGCAGAAACCGACCCAGCCAGCACGCGGTGAGGTCTGTGTGTTGTTTCAGATGAGTTATGTCGGCTTTAAGGAGTGAGTTTCTCCACCTGGGTGTCTGAAAGCGTCCACCTCCCGGCTCTCGGGAGAAAACCGCTTTTCCACGCCGGCCCTCGTCAAACAAAAGGATTTTTGTCCGATTTTCTGATTTTTCCTGTGAGCTGCGTTCAGGTGTTTGTCTGGAATTCAGATCCCCGCATACTTTCACTGCAGGAGATGTATCCTCACAATGTGAAATACGAGCAAAAGGTGTAAAAGGAGGAGAGGGGGGGGATCTATGACTTGAATGCAGAAAGCGATGCTAGAAGTTAAGCGTTAAAACTGCTGTTTGTCCTGTATGACATGTCAGGTCTGCTGAGTGAGGCGCCCTAATGACAGTGGATATCAATACCATATGACTCATGTTCTGCATGCTGTTTTACTTGCTTATTCTGAATACTCTACATTTTAGCCTCTTTTGTGCTATACAGTACTGAGGTTTTTTATTTCTGGATGTAGGATCTTACTGTAGTTTTCATAATTTTTTTTTTTTTTAGGTGGTGTTACAGCTGAGGCTCAAATTAGCACATGGACACATGTAAAATGAGTTAATATTAATAGCAAAACATTGTTTGTAAATTATATACCAATACTTCATGACGCCACAGACTTTATTTTCATATTCTCCTGTGTTTTGTATTTTCTCAGTTTTGTATTTTCCGTATTTTGCTCTGTTTTTTAAAAGTCTTTCTTCTTATATTTAGCGACATTTCAATCAAAAAAGAAATGGCACTGGCTAAAATCAAAATCGGCAGGTCAAACTTTTATACATTGATAATCTATGATCTGCGAGAAAGCTGCAATCAGTTCACTGGCCCATGTAAGATAAGTGAGCATCAATGGAAAATTAAAAATATTGTGCAGGGATGATGAAAAATGTTCTACCTTTAGTTACTGACCTGCATTCTTATTACCTTTTGCTGACCTTAATTTGAGCTCATTTAATTCACTACCCTGTGAAAACCCTGTAAATCCACCATATCTGCCTCTGTTCTGTTAACATTTGGATGCTCAACAATCTTTAAATTTGAAACAAAACTCCTTATTGTTTTGTAAATGGGAAGTAGAATTTAAGGAAATTATACGACCAAAACGTTCTCCTTTTTATGAAAAAATGAAAGCAGGGACTCGGATTTTAAACAGCTGTCATGGATGCCATCTTAAGACGCCTTGAGACATCAAACTCTAAAAACATGTTAGGATTTTTAGTGACATTTCGTAAAGCGAATATGATGTGGATGAAAAAATATTTAAATAGACTTCAACTTTTAAACGAAAAGGTAAAACACTTTCATTTCATTCAGTCTCTCCACCTACTCAGTTTTCCTTTAGAAGCCGACAATAATAATGGTTTAAAAAAATATTTTTCTACATCACATTTCATTTTTATGTAACCAGGAAATTACAACAATCCATATTTAACCCTAACCCTGTCCTCGCCAAGCAGACATCAGCTCCTGACGGGAAACATCAGAATCGACACGTGCAAAATAAAATAATAGTCATCAAATGTAGTTTTTTCTCATTTCTACTGTTATCAAACTATGTTTCTTTGGTTATGGTTTTAATCTGTAAAGTTTGTGTGTTTTTATTACTACTATTTAGTTTATTTCATCACAGCACTAATTCCTGCATTCCTGTTTTCATCATAACACTTGACCTACTTTTTTGTCCTCTTTTTATTTCTACCAACACCAACAGGGAGATATTTGAGCTGTGAATGACATATTTTCATATAATGTTCTTGCTTCATTAATGTTTACAATAAGATGAAGCATTTAACCTGCAATTTGAAATAATTCCTTGCATTTCCAACAGCTGCCCTCGGCACACGTGATCCGGATCAGCTGTAATTTTACGTCAGGACACATGCAATCCATCATCACAGATTGTGATCAGCAAGAGGGAGTCCTCAGAGGAACAGAAACTTAAAAGTCAGGACTTAAAGGGGATTATTGTGAGAGGCTTGTTAGAGCTCCTGAATGATATCGCACGTTTAAAGCAATGAAATGTGGATTCTTGCCGCCTTGTCAGGCCATCTGAAAAGTAAACGTAAGAGATAATAACTGATTGAGTTATTGTGTAGAGATTAAACGGCTCAAGATAAATATTCCTCCCGACAGACATGTTGTTTTCCCTCTGTGAGAAAATCTTCACTGGCGTCCTGACTGTGTAATTCATCGACGCGGTCCAGATGTCTCGCCGGGACGACGTGCACCTGGACTGAAAGGAAGGCTAATGTAACCACGTTTTAACAAATCAACCATCAAGCCGAACACAGATGTTTCCATGTTGGATGCTACGTAATGAGACTCAAACTTTGGTCACCAGCAACTTTAGATTGGATAAACATATATGATAAGGTTGTAAAAATTAATGCATTTATGAAACGAAATATTGAAAGACTTCCCTGTGATGGATGGATGGATGGATGGATGGATGGATGGATGGATGGATGGATGGATGGTCTTAAATTAAAAAGTACAACACATCCTTGATATACAGCTCTGGGAAAAAAATTAAGATATCTTTGAAAATGATCAGTTTCTCTGATTTAGCTTGTTCTTGGTCTATGTTTGGGTAAAATGAACATTGTTCTTTTATTCTATGAACTACTGACATGTCTCCAACATGCCACGCACAAGTTTAGTATTTATTTACAGGTCATGAGAATTGGTCAATTTAAAGAAAAAGATGAAGTGATTTCAGACCCCAAACAATGCAAAGGAGAAAAAAACAAGTTTGTATTCATTTAGAAACAACAATACTAATGTTTGGTGGACCAACCATGAAGCTTTCTATGGGGTTCAATGCAGTGGGCTCTTCATTTCTTCCAGAGCTGCATTTAAAAAGAGAAAGAAGCCATTAAAGTTCTATTTAAAATGGACCATTCCACCCATTTTTGTACAACATGAATTTAGCAAAACTTATGAATTATACATTAAGGGAATCCTGACTTTTATGAGGCATTTGACTAAAGATGAGTGTCAAGCATGTAAAAATGAAGCTGATTTAATTGGTTAATGAATGTTTTCGCCGGTCTCGGTGTGAAGTGCTTTGTCGGCGGGGGCCGAGCAGCACCGGGCCTCCGTCACAGACCCCCGGTCCAGCTGGCCGAGGGGCCTTATGAGCGCAGCACCTCCGGTGTGTCCAACCTCAGGAGAGGAGAACCTTATACCTCCTTCCCTCTCCATGCTTGGACGAGAGCGCTCAGCGACGAGAGGCACAAAGTATGTGATTTCACTGTTTGACTTGGCCGCCCACAGCAAAACTGTCTGCTGCAGAAGCAGCAGCCGGCCCGACTCTGAGGGAAAAACGTTTTTTTTCTTTATTTTTTTTTCCAATCACTTGTTTGAAGGATGTGTGCTTTTTGTATTAGAAGCATAAAGAGGACTTTTGTTTGGAGGTGTTTCTGTTGTGTTAGTTTATCTGCAGCCTGAGATTCTGCTTATACTCATCAGGCCAGATTGGATCATAGACAGTGTTTGAGTGCAGCTGGCGCTCAACGCGTGTGCAGAGTTTGGGTTATAAAACGTTATTTGACAGTGAAGCTGGAAGCTGGGATTTTTTTGCATGTTTATTTAACACATTTATGTGTTTAACTTGTAATGCGGGATTTTAAACATTCGAAATTCACACACCCGAGAGCCAATCCTGCTATCTCTGGCGTTTTTACCCTTTGGACTCATTTGCGCTAAAATGTCTTCATCGCAGACGGTGCTCGTCCTTTGCTCATGTTTCTACAGAGAAACCAAAAGATAAACTTTTTTTTTTTTTTAAATCACCCATCCTCACACTCCTGGAAAACCATTCGAATCCTTTAAGGTTTCCTCCTTGGATGCCTAAATGTGACACGTAAGACTTTAATCCCGGCTCAGCTGAGGGATTCCTGCAGAAGCTCCCAAAGAATCTCTTAAAAGGTGTAGATAGTTCACAAAAAGGTTGTGGATATTTACTGCACTGCAAGGAGTTTTTTTTCATGCTTTCATGCTTGAATTGAATTTTTTTTATCTACCTGTTGTCACTTAAGTAAACAATGATGATAAAGCTGTTATTTTCTACTAATTAATATACGTTCTTTTAATATTTTTCATCGTTGTAGAACTACTAAACTCCTGACGTAGGCCTGTCAATTCTTAAGTTATAGTAAATTTGCATTTTGTTTCACATATCCAATAGCTTCCGTTCTGTTAGCAGTCTCCCACATATAGCCAATAAATTAGCATATTATGATAAAGTTAATGTACTGTAGAGAAGCACATTGGATTAACTACACACAGATTGGTGCTTTCTTCAAACCTTTATTCCTGTCACGATGATTTTCCACATCCATATAATGGAAACTGACATTTCAGATCAGAATATTAGATCAGTTCCTACAAATTGTGCAACATAGAAATGTGGGATGATAAGTATGTTTAATATTTGCCTAAGGGTTGACCAACAACCCGTATTGGAACACATGTTAAATTTTATAAAATATTCATGGATGTAGGTCAGAAAAACAAATCCTGGTACAAAAATCCCTTCAAAACTTGCTTTGAGCAGTGCCAGCGTTCAGTTTTGTTGGTATTATTAAAGTATGTTTCCACAGTAGTGCTGTAGATTTCCGTGCCCTTCTCCTGACTGATACATTTGTCCTTTCGATCTCTTGTGACATCTCCACACGCTGTGACTCCTTTAGCTAAAGGATCCAGATGGCACAGAAATCCTACGATGACATCTAAACTTTATTTTAAGGTAAATAAGACTCACTTTAATCTATGTGGACAGAAGTAGACAAATTAGTTCAGAATGCAAAGAAATATTAAAGCCACCTGGTTATGAGATAATTAATACAATAAAAACAGTTTGTTGGGTGAAATACAGTTTACTGAAAGACATGCCGTGCTGAAGTCACTGAAGGAGCATGTTGACATTTGTCTTATCTTTTTATAAAATCCTCCGCTAAATTAGCCAGCATGTTTCTAATAGATTTAAAGCTTTAATTTATCATCTAAGTCTTGTCTCTGACGTGTCCCGTATTTGTCTTTTTGGAACAAGTGATTAATAATGAGGGCCGAATAAAATGCCACCCTCTTCCAAAACATTACAAATGATGAGACGTAACGCGGTTGGCGCGTTAGCAGGATTCCTGCTTCTTTCCCGTGTCCGTCCTGTGAAAATAATCTCATGTGGAGAGCCGCATTCCTCTGACCATGTCCACACAAGACGTCTCTATTTTTGGCCACGGCTCCTGCATCCCACACACGCATGATTCCCCTCGGAGTGTCTGGTGACATCTTTTCCCAGACATCTTTTCCCTGGGTCGTCTTTATTTGTCATGTGGGCACTCTTGAAGCCAGCGTGTGGTTTCCAGTGAGAAATCTCGCCAAGGTTTGAAAAGGAAAGGGGAGGGGAAAAAAAGAAAAAGGAAAGAGCAACAGATAGACGGCTGAAACATGAATCACTGGAATGCAGCGTTTGACATCTATCAGCCAATTTCCTTCAAGGATGAGAAATACATACGGGGCTTAAGAGAGTGTGGTCCAAATTTAAGTACGCGGAGAATGATCTTATACGTTATAGTGTAAGTCTTGGCTCATTTGAAACGTCCACTGCAGATTCCAGTGCTAGAGTCATGATGAATCATCATAATTAACACCAGGCACAGTGCATCCGCTCCACAGGATGATGGTTCCAGAAAGCATGTAAAATCTTTACAAAAAATAAAAATTTATAGAACAAAATGTCAAAAATATTGCTGATCTCACTACCCTGTTTCCTCTTCTTCTAAAAAAAAAAAATAATAATTTAATAAACGTGTCGGTGGCATCTGCTTACTTTATGGTCCGATGATCAAATGTTGTAGAAATGGTTTCCACTTTCACTGGTCTCTTCTATTTTGGCTTTGAAAATTTTTTAGATCATCAAACTAAATTTTAATATCAGACAAAAAAACAACTTGACCATATTTGAAAAAATAAATAAACAATGTCCCAGAAAACTTAATTACTGATTGTTTCAACCTTTGCTGCAACAAATCCCATTGAGTTAACTGGACATTTTTATTTGCAAGCTTGAATGAATTTGGATTTGGAAACTCTTCCATAAACTGTTTAAAAAATACTCTATAGTTCTTCAACAGCTAGGACAAAGACCAAACATCTGACCTCAGGTGTCCTTCTGAAGGCAGAAGGACACCTGAAGACAGATGGACACCTGAAGACAGATGGACACCTGTCTTGCTGCAGCAATCAGGCAAATTAAAGATACTAAAGGCATAAAATGCAAGTCGACAGAACATAAACATTTGGATCAGTCTTTTTGCTGTCCAGCATTCACAAACATCTCTCCGTCATGTAATTGCAATCGATAAATGTGGCAGGCTCCCATATCTGCCTCAGTGATTACGTTAACATTTTTAATGTAATGAATTAATCCAATTGAACGTGCTAAAGCTAAAATACTAAACATTTGCATTTACTTGTGCTGTTCTCTGGGATTTTTTTGGGAGATAAATCCACGAAGCAGAGCACCTTCAGAAAATCAAAGCCAAGATCTTAAAAAGCATTTAATTCTACATTTTAAAAAGCACAAACATGCATTTGGCTCGACGTTTTTAAAAATCCAGGTATTGGTCTCTCTTCAGAGAAAAGTTTTCAGAGGTTTTTCATTTAATATGGGGACTAAATGGGCTTTAGACATTGATGAATCTAAATGTAAGAAATGAGACTTTAGACGTTTCCAAAAGCTAGTGCTGCTGACTGATAGTTTATTAACTTACATTAGCCTGCAGCCAGTTCTCATCACACAGCAGGAGGGTGTTCTCCAAAGTCATAATTTATTGAATGTATAGGAATAGTTTTCAGATGAGTAAGGTATCGCAAAGGAAAGAATAATCACTGCGTCGTGCAGAACACCGACTGATTCCTCAGAGAAATGTGGTTCAATCTGCAATATTCACACCCCGTCATTAATCAACCAGCGGCAACCGCTGGAAAAAGAAATGGTTTTAATAAGGAGAAAACTTCTTCTTTTTTTTTTACCATTAATTTAGTCTAACTGTGGGACTTCTGAGAGGTTACACAAGAGCTCTCCCACTGGAGTGTCTGGAAGGAACTCAAAGATCTTGTTAATTTCCTATTTAAGAGTAGCTGTTTGAAACAGAAAACATGAAAACGCACTTTGCTTCTTCCCAATCGCAAAACGTTTTTATTTCCTTCACGCTATTACATGCCTGAACAGTCTGGGGCCTTCACAAAAAGAGGAGCTGGTGGTCCTGCTCATAAATCTTTGCACTTTTTAAGAGGACCAGCGAATAGTTAGTCTTGGAGGTATTATTATATAAACAGAGCTTTCTTTTCTCCTATCACAGATGTGCAGTGAGGCATGCAGGTCCATGTCTGGCTGTTTGGTCAGTGTCTTCTTTAGCCTGACCAAATATTTTTGAAAATTGTCAAATGTCTAGTTTAGACGACTCAAAGATTAGTATTCAGAGGAATAACCGAATTTGATAAAAAAATAATTAAAAGCTCAACAAAGCAATCGATGTTTAGCACCTTTGGTTTGCAACATTGGGCTCCAATCACAACCTCGGGGATCTTAATGGGCTTCTTTAAATTGTGGCAGGAAGAGTGTACTTGTTTGTCCAGCAGTATGGCTCTGTGTTGTCCTGTGATGGACCTGTCCAGGTTGGACTGCATGTCTCTTGACCAATACCTGCTGGAGAGAGGCATCAGCTCCCCCTCAGCCCTGTAAGTGGGTGCAGTGGACCCCAAATAAATCTGCGAATACTCGAGATCTCCCCTCATAACTTTTTATTTCAACAGTTCAAACACCAAGCATACCTTACTTTGCATGAGTACATACACTGAAAACAACCTAAGCACTAGTTTAACAGCTAAAATCAACAGTGTTCTTATGTCTGTTCTTGGGGTTCAGTCAATCAGCAACAAGGAACACGGATTGGAGGCTTTTGCAAACGCCAGCCGCTGGCATGTCAAGTAGCATTGCACCTGAATTGGTTTTGGGTTCTCTGTCACAAACATTTATGACAGGCAGATCTGGTTAGACAAAGAGCCAATCAGCTGCTAGGGAGGGGAACAACAGTGCAGAGTGCAGGGCAACATCATCCAGATAACCAGGAAGTGAGAAACCACAAAGACATCTTTACGAGAACGTGTAAATCGTAAATCTCCAGCGTTGTTTAAGAAGCTGGAATCTCCCTCCAGATGCCTTTGATGCACTCAGACTTCCAGTTGTAGAGGTTCCTGCCTGGTGATCTCGCTTTTTCTCACAGCTCCAGCACCAAAAGCTACTTACATAAAGACAGAAGGAGTTTGCTTTTTGAGGTACGAGGCCAGCCTTGCACCTTAAGAACAATGGTCCATGTCGACGTTATGCTTTAATCAACCGCCGCATGTCTCTCTATGCCACAGCTCCAACATTCATAGCAACCCTGGTGGTGCCAGAACTGAAATGAAACCCTCTCAGTTCCTGAAAACCTTTCTTCCCACTGAATCTCATCCGTCTAACAGTCAGGATACCCGACGGTCTGGTGATTACAGTAATCAGATTCCTCATTTATTAAAGATTGTTTAAAACATTGCTGATGGTAACTAGACAAAGACAATCTGAAGAGTACACCTGAATGTGTTCTTCCTATATTTATGTTAATATTTGATCAACTATAATAACGCAAAGGGCTGCGTACTGTAGTTGGTTTATACTGAGTGTTTCAGTGTTGTGTTGTGTTGTTATGCATGTTTCGCGTCATTTTTTTCCCTCCTCCCGTCCATCACTGAGTTTCTGGGGAACAGTGTGAAGTTCTGTTTTCTGATAAAGTCAGCTTTTCTCTGTAAGTGGAGCCACAGGGAGACGGTGGGTTTGAGGCTGAATGGAGCTTTGTTGGGTCAAGTGGCGTTGACCTCTGTTGATTGCTGACGGCTTGCAGATCTCTGAGCAAACACTTTTATTCTGCATTTCAACAGAAAAGTGCGGAGTTTCCCCACCAAACTCAGCACAGCCAAAGATTGATTCTTACGCCAGGAAAGTTGGAAAAAGAAAAAGAAAAACGTGCTTCTACCACAAGCAGTTTATTCAGGTGTTGTTTTAATAGGAATTAAGGAAACCATCACACACACACACAAAAAAACATTGATTTTGAGATATAGATGCTTACATTCAACATAAACTGACCAGTGAGTTCAATTAAATAAACAAATCTGATGAGGTTTATAAAACGTTTTTAAAAATGTACAAGGTGATTAGAGTTACAAAAACATTTTCTCAACTACGACTGGCATTCACTTTAAAATAATATTAAAAAGTAAAAGTAAAAAAAAAAGTATGCTGCAGTAAAACTGCAAGCAAGTTTTTCTGGTCAAGCCATTGCTTGACTTATTTTAATCAATGTTTTAGACTTAAGGGGAATCCCTCCTTATTTCCTTCTTTTAGATCTTTTTCTAACTTTTCATAACGTCTTGCACTTTGACGAAAACCAAAATTCCATCTCAAGAAAACAAATCCCATAGAACAACGCCGCCACCGCCGTGCTTCGCTCTGGACATAGCGGTCTTTCGATGACGCACGTGTTTTTGTGCCAAACGTCTTTCGCAATTGTGGCTGAAAAGTTCAAGGTTGTTTTTTTTTGTTTTATCAGACATGAACACAATCTCCCAAAGCCTTTAGGGAGATTTCAACCAGGCTTGGATGTTTTCTCGCGAGGAAAGGGCTTTGGGTGGGAAGACGTGGAGAACTCTAGAGATTGTAGTTGTTTGCAGAACACAATCAATACTTGGGAGAAGCTATTCCAACTCTTTTTATTGTGTTTAGACAAACGTATTTCCTTTGGTTTTAGCCTTTACTCTTTGTTTTTGTGACACCTGACTCGGTTTTGGGTTGTGTTGTTTTCCTTTAGATTAACGTCTACTATTTTTTATTTTGAGTTTAGTGAGATTAATTGATATCCTGCTAGATCCCATTGTGCTCATTTACACTTTAAGTAGTTGTTGCTTTGTTCAGATTCTCACTATGCTGTAGAGGATTCATCATCTTATTCTCGGATTCTTCTTTTGTTTCTCCCTTCATGCCATCCTCTATAGCAGGGATCAATCCTCCTTTGGAATAGTTATTGTTCCAGTCTTTGCTTCAATAAATCTTGGTTTTCGTGTTGCACTGGATCTGCATTTAAGGATCTTGCACAAAAAAAATCACAATAAAATCCTGAACCTGACTCAAAGGGAACGTTAACAAAGTATTCCTGTAAAACTATGAGCTCTTGTGAAAACAGGGTTGTGCACAAGACATACGCTACGTTAAATGTGGAGTAAATAGGAAAGGATTCCTTGTGGCCTCGTTAGTCTCATCGCTGATGCCTGACATTCTTTGGCTCTTTTTGACTATTAAGGAAAAGCCTGAACGCTGCGGCTCCTAATCCTGCTCGGTTCTTCTCTTTGGCCGAGGGAATTTACTGATGTCTGAACATGTAGACCGTGAACTTAACTGCCCCTAAAGGGATACATAAAGTTTTCTGATTGAAGAGGTATTTTCACTTCACATAAACAGCAGCTTATGTTCATGGATTTGGGTGATTTTAGATGATTGGTGAAGAAGAAAGATTAAAAAAGCAACAATTACCTCAATAAATGGTAAGAGAGACGGTCATCTTAAAGAGAAGAAGATTGTTTTTTTTTTCAGTTTAATCCTCCTCTAGAGTTTATATATATATATATATATATATATATATATATATATATAATGTCATAAACCCACATTTATTTCTATATTTCCCAAAGGACACATTTTCTGTCTCAGACGCTGAACAGAACAAGCAGAGGTCAGACACGACAACCAGCTGAGAACATATTACCTCTCAAAGTGCTCCAGCCATTTATCTCTTCCTGGATTTCTAATAAATAACTATTAATCTTAATGCAATCTTTGTTAATGCTATTTGGATTGTTACCTCACCGGTGTGACACGGGCGTCTAACATTTTCCAGTTCTGCTTTTCCTAAAGCTGCTCGTCTCCTAGGCAACCAGCTCTGGACTCGATGGACTGGAGATAGAAACCATGTCGTCTCCTTCAGAGGTTAATGCTGCTGTATTGGAAATCGAGCCTCAGGATTAGGGCCGTCTGTGCCTACGAAGGTTAAAATGAAAGGTTGCTTTTGCAGAAATCTATGGAAGCGCCTCATGTACATTTTTTTAATCTTTTTTGGACAGCAGCCGTGGCGTTGTAAGATTCTTCTTCAGCATTGAGGATCGTATGATTCAGAATATGAATGTCTGAAAACCTCTGTGTGCATTTTTCAAGTTTTGATTTTTGACTGCCGCAAAGCGGAAATTAAATCACATCTTATATTTTTTCCAGTTGCATTGATCATATTTTTTCCAATGACACTGGAGTGATGTAATAAACCGATCATGTGAGGCTGCAGTAGAGGTTAAAGAGAAGCAAAAAACAAAGAAAAGCAGCAATCAGTTTTTATTATGGCAGGTGATAAAAAGGTCATGGGAACTTTCTGGGGGTTTTTTCCCTTCGCCAAACTGAACAGATAAAATCGTGTGTTACAAATGAAATGTGATGAAAAGTGAAATGTACAGTTAATCAAGTAGAATATAAATGCCTCACAGGCTTTGCGGCATGTTATTTATCTCTCAGACTCTGCAGCTTTTTGAAAATGTTATTATCATCTCATGCACAGGAGCCTTGACCCGATAAACAGTGTGGGGGGAAATCCAGCTTACTCTGCAGGCAGCAGCTCTGGAAAAATAGCATTATCATTACCCAAATGTGTGTGGAAATGTCTCTTAAATAGGTCCAAAACTATGTTTTACAGAAATAAAACATGACCCCTGGATTGGTTTTTGACATTGGGCCTTACACAGTTCGGTTACTCAGAGCACCAATGCTGCTTTTGTGCTTTAATTATGTATGTTTTAATTATTTCCTGCATGGAAATGAGGAACAATCTCACCAAACGTTGACAGTTTTCACACAGTCGAGGCAAAAGGATTACTGAAAAGTTGTCAAACGCCTAAACATTTTTGCTCCGACTGCTGCTGGTGCTTTCCAGTGTTATTTGGCATTACTTCTCCTTGTTTCTCTTGCTCTATTAAAAATATTTCCCTGATATGAGCTAATCTTTTCAGACTCTCGAGCCACTTCAGTATAGAAGCTAAATTGGAAATTCTCCCATTATGTTTGGAGGAACCTGAATTCCTTCGTTTTCCTGGACATCCATCAGCGTTTAGCAATCCCTTTTAGACGGCTCCAGCTCTTAGCAAATCCCAAGAATGTGCGTGTTGCAGCTGCAGCCCGCCGTCCCATTTACCAAGCGGTGCTCGCTGCTGGCGATCAGAGAGATGAGGCCTGGGTTTCCTCATGGATGCAGCATCCAGGCTGTTGCTTCTCTGCCAACGACGCGTCAATCTGTGGTGAGTCTGAGCGAAGGGGATGAGCTGTCCTGCTCACTAACTGTGACGGACGAGAGTTTAGTTTGGGAATGATTCAGGACTTGAGTGACAGAAGCACAAAAGGAATCAGAAAACACACAGTGCTCCTGTTAATAAGTACCTGTAGGTTTAGTTATTCCTCCAAATGCGAGTGCACCGTTAAGTGTTTATTTTGCATAGAGTGCATCAAAAACTATCCACATCCCAATTTTGTCACTTTACAGCCATAAATTTGAATGTGTTTAATTTTTTTATTTTTTTTGTCATAGAGCAACAAAACATACAGTGCAAGATTTTGATGGTGGGTCGAAGTGATGCGTGGTTTTCACATGGCTGGAATCTCCACCACCATGTTTGATGGTTAGACTTTCTCAACTAGGACAGATGTGACAGTAATCAGCCCTGCTTCTAAAAATCAATCTAGAAAATCTTGATATGTCAGTTTATTCATTTTTAGAGGGGAGTTATTCCTGCCTTCTTTAGTTTTTTTCCTTTTATATGAAAAATAAGGAAGGAATAACACCCCCATTAAAAATTAATAAATTAACTGTGGTTTATCAGTTTTCTAGATTCATTTTTAGTATCTAAGTATTTTTGAATTTGACTGAGATAGAAAAGCAGAGTCTTCAGTCAGAGGCTTCTTCAAATGTGTTGTAATACAGACTGCTACAGGAGATCCTTCCTGCCCACAGCTTGAATAGCTCTTTGAAGAATCCTGAACTCAAGAAAATGTAATATTTTATATTTTAAAGGATTTTTTTAAGATAACTTTTTCTTATTTTAAATAATTATCTGTAATACTGGAAAGAACCACCAGTTTGTTTCTATTTTTAGGATGTTTTTTTTTAATAGACTGAAATTTAGTAACATGTTTTTTTTTCTTTTCTGTGGGATGGAAAATTATTTTTAAATAAATGACAAGAAAATCTTCTCTAAAACCATATTACCATCACTTTCAGTGTCATTCTGTGTGGAAATTCAATGCAAATTTTGCAGAAATATACTGACAAAATGTTAAAAACCCATCTCTGTTATTTTATCTAAGTTGTAAAAAATATTAGCTCGTTCATTTAAATGTTTTATCCAAAGTTATTGATTAAGAGTCGTTGTTGAAGGTCAAACTTGCGGATGATTCTCCCAAAAAGCCACCAACTTTCCAAACACCCCCATGCTGCAGTTAAAGCTTATATTCCATAACTCCCATAGTTATTGCACACGCATAAACACACTTTGATCAGCTGCAGCTCCTTTTTATTGTGTTCACAAGATCACTCATCCAAATAACGACTGGAGTCAGAAACTGTCAGAAAGCAGTCAGCGGTTCACTCCCAGACCTTTAACTAGCAACGGCAATAAATCAAGGCAGGACCTTCCCGCTGAACCACGTCAGAAGAAATGGATCGCAGCAGAACCCTAATTCCTCACCAGCCCGTGGATAAACACAGAGAGGAGGGGGCAGGGGGGCAGAATGGACCGGAGGGCGAGAAGGGGTGAAGCTGAGCGATGAGGGACGGGACAGGAATTCTCCCCGCTGGTTTTTAAAGAGTCCGCAGGGCTTTAAGGGGAGATTATTTTAGAGATGAATGATTGATTTTTTTACAAGCTAAAGCAGAATTGAAATTCGGGACTCCGCCGGTGCGTGAACACTTGTTGTTCTTCTGCAACGTCACATCGGAGCAAACCTGGGAGGGAGGCGATGTCGGACTTTTAGCAATAAATCTCCCAGTGGGAACATGAAGAAAATGGGGTGGAGAGGAAGAGGAGTGATGTTTAAAATCTCACTCACTTCATCTCCGTAAGCTCCTCCATAAAGAAACGACTCAAACTCGACTCTTAACCTCGAGATGCTGCGTGGTGGAGGGTTTTCATACATGGGAGGCGAGAAATGATGAGGCTCTGCATGAAGAGGACGCTGCGCTGATAAGTGAGGTGCTGCTGGTGGATCGGCTGCTATATCAACTGCTACGTTAAACATTTACTCTCCATGCCCTATAAGCTGACATTACTTTCAAAATACTCCTTACTACTGAGTCTGAATGCAACACAGTAAAAGTGAAAAGTCACTGGGGGGGAAGTGAAGGCAGCTGTGAGAATTAAACTTCTTGTGACCTTTCAAACTCTTTCCGCAATGTTTTATGTGCGAGTTTATTGTGTTTTAGTACTTTAGAGGTACTAAAACAGGGCTAACTCTCTGATATGTGATCATTAAAAGGAGACAAATGGCAGCAATGACCAAGAGTCTTTTACATCTCTGCGGAGAACTTTCGTCCGATTATTTACGGAATTGTTTTGGAAATGGAAAACAAAATAGGAGGAATTTCAAGGATAAAAGTAGCGTCACATCAAACTGGATTTATTTTTTCCGTCCAAATTTTACGATCTGCTTCTTTATATCGATACTTATGATTAACTTACGATTAAGATCGAAAGTGGAACAGTTTCTCCAGATACCTGACTGAGTTGGCTCGTGCAATCTATTATGCTCAAATGAACACACCGCACCGACATAATGCAGCCAACGTGCAGCACGAACAAAACACATAGCTGCTGTGCAGAAAGTCTGGATGGACTTAATGAATTTCTGGGACAAAAAAAAAATCCAGCCTCTTTACCTCTACAAAATTTCAAATAGGTATAAATGAGTTTGACTGCATTCATCTTCCACACACTGACACAACTCATGCAGAAAGACTCAACTGGCAAATACTTCAGACGCAAGTAAAGTTAAATTGGATGGTCAGCGTCTGACACCTAGTGGAGGAAATTGTCCTGCAGATGATGAGATGATGATCCTGCTGCGCCTGCAGTGATTTCCAAACTGGGAGGCTCTGGACTTAAGTGCCAAAGAATACGTTTTTCACAGATTAAAAAGACAACTCACTATTTTTATACATCAAAAATAGCACCACCAAGGCAAGGTAAGGCAAGTTTATTCCAAGTGCTTCACAGAAAAATGTAACAATTTTAAAAACACACCATAAAACACTGAAACTGGTACCAGACTACTGGTACTGTTCTGCTGTGACTAGTGGGTGTGTGTGTGTGTGTGTGTGTTGTGGGGGCGCACCTGCGTTTCATTGTATAGTAGAAAACCTTCACACAGCCCACAACAAATATGTAAAAAATATATTTTTATAAAAGTTACATACTGCAGCTGTAAAACTGTAATGACGTGTAACATTCATAGTCTGAATAGTTTCTAAATGTAACTATTTGATTATTTTTAACCTGTTTTATGAAAATTGTAGCTGTTGTTCAGCTAACTGCAAACTGTTAAACCAAATCTAAACAGCCATTTAGTAAGTTTATAAAAGTGGCCGACAGCAACACGCAGTACTTCCAACACAGGCCCCTCTGTTCGTATGAATAGAGAAGGATCTTTAATGAGCTGTAAAAATACAACATTTGAAATTCAAAGTGCTTGATGAAGGCCATCGTTGTTTGCAGAAAGCTGGAAGCGTGAACCATTTGTGAGTCTGCAGTCACTGAGCTGGTTCTCAGTGATTTCAGAGGGTCAGCCTAACACCACGCAGAGAGGATTTGAACCTTGTTGCTGCAACGCTGCAGCGCTAACAGCTGCAGCAAAGAGCATCACGTTTTCACACTCCATCCAGTCTAGAGGAACCACAACACACTTGGTGGTAATGTGAGTCATTGGTGGTACATAATAAAAGCCTGCTGTTCTTCACAGGAGTTTGGAGACACTGTTTAAAAAGTCAACTTTGGCTACAACAGTGCCACCCAGTGGATAAAACACGTAAATACCTGCAGAAGATAAAAAGTTCTTCTGGATTCTTCTGAGAACTTTTAAAAATTAAACATCTCAAGAATGTATGATTTACACATTTGCAAATGAAAATCATTAGCACAATAAAGCAAAGTGTTTTTTTGTTGTTGTTTTTTAAGCAAAGTCCATTTTAATCTCTGTTAAACAAAAAAATAAAATAAAATCAATGGACTTTAATTTCTAGGAATCTGATATATAGTTGATTTTCTTCTGAAACCGTCTTGTCTTCATCGTTGTTTTTGAAATAAGAATCGATAAGAGTTGTGTGTATGTTTTTGAATTGATATATATTGATAAACAATATGTTAACCAGATCATCCATATAATAAAATGTCAGAAATGACAGAGGTTCTCCTTTCTTCAAGTCTAAATTTCGATAACTATTTTTTCTTTATCAGTTTTTCTTGGCTTGCTCCTGTTTTCTTCTCTTGTAACTCTACCCTTTTTAAAGTGATTTGAGAAGTTGTTTCATAAGCAACTTAGACTTCATACCTAAGTTGCTTTCCTGGTTCATTTTGTGTGGCAGCTTCTAAAACAACACAATAAAATCAGTTTAATTAGGCACTTTGGTATATTACATAATGTCTATCATGGTTCATTGTGACCTGAAGTGGAAAGGGGAAAAAAAAAAAGCAAAAGAAAAGGCTGTCTTTGTTCCCTTATTGCTCGCTTGAGCTATTGAGCTTTATTTCCTGGGAGTTTGTGAAATTCTGCTGTCAGTTTAAAATAATTCACTGAGCTGCTGTCTTCGAAAAAACACACAAGAACGCGTTAAACATCAAGAAGAATAAAATAAAAAAGAAGTGGGAAATGCAGTTCAGTACCATGAGTTTCAAACACTTTGTTAGCAAAATCAGACACTCTGTATAGACATGAAAATAATATTTAAAAACTGGTTGATGTAGAATTTGTGTCACTTTTCATGGATTTGAACTCTAGGCAACTTGAATGCACAAGCCGCACAAACTTTGTGTTTACTGCGCGGCATGACTTTTTTGTTTTGGTGGATGGAAGCATGCAAACCCACTGGTTCTAGGTCACCACTCAAATCCCATTACAGTGTAACAAGCATGGCATCTCCCTCCCCTTGCTGTACCCCCAGAAAGCTGCGCAGAATAATGAGCAGTAAACAGGCCGGGCCAGCGGACAGGCAGGAAAGAGGGTGTCCAACTGGAACTGACAAAGGATGGGAGGGTGTCGCCATGGCAGCGGCCGAACCGTTTGAATCACATGGTCGGGGAGCTCTCTTGAATCTGGTGAGAGGAGGCCCGGAGGAGTCTTTCCTCCCAGCTTTGGACGCCGATGGCAGCAAAATGAGCGGAGCCCCGATGGTGGAGAGACTCCATCTGAACAGGACGATAGGTTTCGAACCACAGGACGGGGAGGCGGACACGCCCATGTTTGGTGGGTATGGCAACGTAGAAACGATTTCAAACAGAGGAGTTTCTGTGAGATGTTCAGGGCGGTTTGTTTGTTTTTCTGTGGTACCCAGAGGTCAGAGTGTTCAACCTTGTCATCATCGGCCTGGCCTTGTTCGTTCTCGCCGTCACCGGCCTGTACTGCGTCAGCGTCTGCTACAGCCGCAGCAGGTCAGCACAAAGTCTCTTTCACACCTTTAAGATGTTAAAGGTCGGCATTGGAATCTGGAGCACCATCTCACCGATTTAAACACTTGATGCTCAATCTTAGGCGTTTTCTCGATACACTGGGTATTCTGTCAAACACAACGCGTGTTTAAGTTGTCTGACAGTAAGAATTAACTTTTACAATCAAGAAGAGAATTAACCGATTCATTAGACAGCTGAAAGTCATAAGTGATTCTAAGATGAAAAGTTCGGTCTATGTCGAAAGCAAAAAAAAAATTTAAAAGTCTAATCTTTATCCAAATTTCATTTTACAAAAGCGGGACAATCCCATTAACTTCTGCAGCATTTTTTTTATTCGAGTTTAAGGGAATTTCACAGGCTGTTCAGAACCTTATAAAATGCTTTGCTTTTTTTGTCACTTATATGATTAAGATCATCAAATAAATTTTATAGACAAAGATAATTTTACTAAAGGGAAAAAAAAAGGAATAATTTTTAAATGATGATTTTATTTATTAAGGGGAAGAAGCTATCCTAACCAGCCTGGTCCAATGAGGAAAAGTGATTGTCTCTTAACTGTATTAACTGGTTGTGCCAACCCTTGGTGGCAATAATGGAAAATAAGTCATTTACGTTGATCGATTACGATTGTTCTGCTACATAACTCACATGAGGTGAACCATAAGCTTACAAACTGAAGACAATCACATGTCATGAAGAAGCAAAGCAGTCCTCAGCCCATTCGCATGATGTTCTCTTTCTAAATTGCAGCGGTGGTTTTATGATACAGCCATCTTCCAAAAAAGTTTTGCTTTTGTCTGGACGGTCCACAGAAGATTTCCCACAGGTATCGGGTATCTAATGTTTTTAACATGTCATGCCTGTCACGCTGTGCTTTTCTGTTTGAAACTCTCCAATGGATGATGCCATTTACCTCAAGTTGCTTTGTTGACAAATGAACAGTAACTTTAACTGTGGCAATGAGGCCTGCAGCAATTAGCAAAGACCTAGTGGAAGGTAATTCTCAGTGCAATGCTGGTAGAAATGTTGATAAAGGCTTAATGGAGAAATGTTGCGGTGAGGAGCGGAAGGAAGAGTGTCAGCAAGAGCAGGAGCTTCTTAAAGAGACAGGCTCAGTTTCAAGACCTTAAACTGGTTGTGCTGGAAATTACATAATACTGCTCCCTTAAGATTGGGAAACGTTATGATGCCTCCTGAAATCTAATTCTTGTTCTCAGGTTCTCAGGAATTACAGGTAATTCATGGTTTAATAAAAGAGGAAATTACCTTCTTTTCTTTTCATATAAAGGATAGCTTCCTCCCCCTAATAAAAAAAAAATCCTAATTTAAAAGCTGATGTTTGTATTTACTCGGCTCACCATTGTATCATATTAAAATCTGACTGTGACAACAAAAAAAGAAGCAAAAAACGGAGAAAAAAAATGAAAGAGGACAAATTCTTTTTCACAGTGAGTTTCTGAATACGAAGGGAGCTGTAACGTAACTTTAAATGTGACATTTTTCCTCAGGCAGTCAAAGAGAGCCCTTATTTACGAGAGCGCCGTCACGCGTGGCGAGCCGGAAAATCCGGTGGCGGTCAAAGCTGTGAAGCGGTCGACCAGCTTCATCAACCCTCTGGCGTTCTTCAGGAGACCGGAGGCCGCAAAGGACAACTCCAGGGTCTACTTCATCTACAGTAACCCTCTGCCAGTGGGACTGAACGAGGAGGAGGAGGAGGAACACAAAAAAGCCTCCACCACCACCGGCGGCAGACCGCAGCAGCAGACTTTGCTGACAATGCCGCCGTCGTTACGAGAGTACGCCTGCGACCCCAGCAGCGGGTACATCCTGGACCCTCCCATATTTTACATGCAACTTTAAACAACTAGAAGAAAAGAATTGGCTGTGAAGATAATCTCGTCTGTAGCTTTGTCCACTAAAAGAACCTTGTAGGTTAAAGGATTCATCTTAAGTTTCATTAACGCACTGTACAAATGCAAGAGCCAGGAGAAAAGTTTTAACTTTATGATAACCCGGACTCAAAATACGAGTTATGGCTGTATAATTCTTATATTTAACGCATAAAAAAAATCCCACAACATATCTCCATAAGGACAAATGTATTAACTTAGCTTTTCTTTTTTCCTTTTAGCAAAGAACATTGAGATGGATAGTTGTGGTACAATAAACATGTTTTCCTATCGTTTCCTTTCAAGTCTAGTTTTTGTTTCGCAGCCCAGTGTTTCTCCATGTTGATTAGGTCTGATTTTTAACATTTAAAGTTAGTTATTTTAGATTCATTGATTTAAAAATACCTTGTTATAGTGCCTAAATACAACTCATTTGTAAACACTAATAAAACCATTATTGAGCAAATTTAGAAACTACAACTAAGCTAATAAGTTCAAAACGAAACAATTTTCAAACATTTTTGATGACAGTCGATTTTGCACATTGTACCTTTAATGGAAAGGATTGGCGAAATCTTTAAAAACATCACCGTCACATTTTCCGAGACATAAAATAGAAAAAGAATCTGAAGTGACTATTAACAGGTTTTAATAAAACTGGTGGCGTTGTTTAAAAAAAGGCAAGCGGAGGGTGGATCACAGACAGAGGGGAGAAGAAGTGAAACGGTTATCACTGAGCAGAGTCCTCAGACGATGGGCTGCGTCTCTCTGACCAGCCACTGCAGACCCTCCGCCCTGCCCTGCCGCTCCAGCTCCGCACCAACCACCTCCCTGCACCTCCGGTGGTACTCGTTCACCCAGTCCTTCTGCAGGACACAAGGGTGGAGAAGCCATGAGGACACCGGCTGAGTTTCCATTGCAAAATGTGCACAAAACTTTGTCCGTATTCCACTAATGCCGAAAAGACACAATTTTACAATTGTGGTGTTTCCATTAAATAGGAAACGCGATAAAAAAATTTAAAAAAAATCACACGGGAATAAGTTTGTTCACGCCATAAGACATAAAAAAAACAATGGCGCAAACATTTCTGAGGAAAACGGAGCACATTTGAAGCTTTTATGTTTAATTTAATCGTGCATCACGAGCATCACTGTAAATGATTGTTAAAATCAAGAACTGGTTTTACAAGTTTAAATTTGTTGTGAATTTCTCTCCTTGGAGTCACGTCAGATTACAGTAAACTCAATGCATCTAATACATGATGCTTAAAGTTTTCTAAAATTGACGTATTCGATGTATATGTCTCTCACCTCCTTCTGGGTGAGCAGCTCCGTGTTCATCATCTTCACTTGGATAGGAACCAAAGTCAGAGGCTCAAACGTCAGACTCCCTCTGTTCCTGTAGTTGTACTTGAAACACAGATGGAAGAAAAACAGAAAAGAAGTCAGAAATTACATCATATGACGATTGGAGATGGCATTTTATTACTTTTTGAGATGATATTTATTTGCAACTGTGTTTTTACTTTGGGTTTAGCGGGAACGACGAGGACCACGTTTTCAATACGAATCCCAAACGATCCGTCTTCATAGTATCCAGGCTCTAGAAAAACGACACATAAACAAGGGGAGGATAATATAGTCTCTGGAGAATGTCGAAAAATATCTCAAATATCAACTAATGCCAAGGTTTCTCAGACCTGTTTAACCTTTTAGAGGCGGTTAAGATGTAATGTAAACCCACCTTTATTTAGATCTTTAAACAAGTGAGCATTTATGAGTGAGTTGTCATCAACAAACTAAAAGTTTATCTCCAAAAACATTACAGCTTCAATGTTAATATAATAATTCAACTTTATTGTCATTGCACTGTCACAAGTACAAGCAACGAAATGTGGTGTGGTCGGAGCCGGGAATCGAACCCGGGTCGCCCTGCTGCCAGCCGGGAGCATTAACCGCTCAACTATCAGCGCTCTGATTATCACAAGTTAAAGTAGAAATTATTGATGAAAATAATATTTTTTCTCTCTTTTTTTTTTTGATAAAAAAGTTTGATATTCAGTTTTCATTTTTTCCAAAAACTTATCTAAGACAGAAAAATTATTAATAAAACCCCAAAATGCTAAAAATTTCCAAAGACCCTGAATGTAGTAACTCAAAGCCTAGCAGTTGAAATCTAAGAACAAAGCCTAAAAAATTTAAAGTTGGTAATTTCTGTCCGCCGCCTCTCTGGTTTGGTGACGTTAATCCCCCGCCATCCCGTGTCGTACCGTCGCTGACGATCATTCCAGCCTCCAGAGGTTCGTCGGCGAAGGTTTTGTAGCTGATGCCGCAGGGCCCCTCGTGGACGTTGAGAAAGCAGCCCACGCCGTGACCCGTTCCGTGAAGGTAGTCCAGTCCTGACTCCCACAGGGCGGCACGGGCAAACGAGTCCAGCAGGTGGCCTGGACACACGGACGCAGTTAGTCACGGAGAAAAAGCTGTAGATTAAAATACATAGCACATATTTCCTACAATTTTTACAAACAAATTGCCTTGGTGTGGACCCTTGGAAGTGGTTTTGATGTGGGCGGCTCTCTGGGTCTGATCTGCAGCTTCCAGGTCAGATTTAAATTACAGAGCTGTTGTAATTTTATTAAAGAAGTTATCTTAAATCTGAAGATTCTTAGTTTAAAATCCAAAATACGTACAGTGCCTATAAAACATATTCACCCCTTTGGATGTTTTATAATTTTAGTGCTTTTATAGTCAACAAAATTGGACTTTTCTGACAAAAAAATTTACAAAAACAATATTCAATATCAAAATGAAAGTTCTACAAAATGAGGTCAAGTGAAGCTTTTACAGAATGTCATCTTAATTTTGCAAAAGTCAACCTTCACCAGTCCTCAGTTATATGACAGTTTACTGATGACTTGTAGTTAAAAAGAAGAAGAAAATACCAGAAACATTTCCATAAAGTATTAGAAAGTTCAAAATTAGAGAATTCCTTCATCAGACCTCATGACTTTCTGCTCAACACCCATAAATCTGTCCTACAGAAGCAGTGCTCACCTTTAGTTCCATTGGGGAAAATGGCAGCGCTGACAGCTATGTGTCCCTTCAGCACGTAAGTAAAGCATTCCTGCGGCGGAATAAAACGCAAAGTTATCCACATTTATAACAGATTGGGTTGTTAGAACCAATATGTTAAGCCCATTTTCACAACAATAAACTGGTTCACCTTCTCAAAAGCGGAAGGCGACCCGAAATGCACGGTGCGGGTGACGTCTGTGGTTCCATCGCTGCCAAACACACAACGCAAATTCTCTTGGTCGTTCATTTCAGTAGACATCAGCTGAATCAAGCAATGCATGCCATGAAATAACTGATATGCAACAGCAACATATTTACATGTACTGAGCTCCAGAGTCAATCAGATAAACTTCATTCACAGTAAGAGTTCTGTTGGTTTCAGGAAGGGGTCTGCAAGAAGGAAATGTGGGTTAGCTGTGTCAAAGGTCAAAATTATTCCACGTTTTGCTTGTTTGTTTGGTCTCCTTACTGACCGGTAATGTATGATGGCTCCATTCGGACCCACGCTGGAGATGGTGGGGAAGCTGAGGCCAACAAAGTCTTTCTGCTGACTGGAAAGAAAAACAGAAAGAAATTCATTCAGCACATCCTGCACACACCGTTTCAAAATCTCTAAACTTTAGGAAGCAGAGCCACACAGAAGAATCTAAATTACAAACCACCGTCAGCGAATTATGCTGCAATAAATATGCTTATTTAATAATGTGTATAGCAAAAGACACACTCCAAAATAACAAATAAATTATTTACACCTCCAGTGGACACGCTTCTTATTCAAAAGTCCAGCAGAGGGCGATATTTCTCATGATAGGTGAATTTCACAAGTCTTCACACAACATCTTTTAAATGCAGAAATCAGGGTTCCTATACATTTTTTTTAATGTCAAACCTTCACACTTTTTCAGACACAAAGCTGAAAATCACCTGCGGAGTTCCTCGGCCTTATCGGCTGCAGAGATCTCAGTCACGTTGCCGTTGGGGATCTACGAAATAGCCGCCGAAGCGACGACAAGTGGAGTGAAAAAACAACACTGGCACCCTTATAGGTTTGAGTGAAACTAAGTGATGTAAACGCATCTACTTGAACAAAGTGTTCCCAGTTTCAAACAATCAAAAGATCTAATCGTGATCCAGGCTTGATCCTTGCCTGTGAGTCTCCAGTTATACATCCATAAGTAGAGAATATAAACAAGACTTTTTACTGATAGATAGGTTTTGTGACAAAGAATACCTCCTTTTCCAACCAAGCGAAGAGTTCACAAAGAGCAACAGCATCCTTGATCTGTTGAGAGAGATAAAAAAAAAAGAAAAACATATGGCTCTATTTTTAAACAGAACTGAATTAAAGAGGAAATCAATGGCTCAAGTTTTATGTAAATTACATATTTTTAAGGTTCAAAATCTCTTACATGGGCCATTTTCATGCCCTTGATCTCGGTGGCGTTCTTTACGGCTTTGGAGAGGCAGAGCGGAGTGTAGGGAATTGGAGTCCTGTGAGCCTAAATGATAAGAAAGACATTATTAAGAGCCAACACAAATCACAGTCTTTCAATTTGAATCATTTTTTTTTCTTTCTGTTTAGTTTTATTTAATTTAACTGACAAGTAAAAAAAATGTCCTAGTGTTTTATATGTACATATGTATATATATCAACTTATGTTTATTTGCGAAATGACAAAAGAAATAAATGCTTTGATATATACCTTAATGTAAATGAAGCAAAAATGTATTAAACATAGAAATAAATCATACACAATTCATAAAAAAATCCTAAGTATCTCAGGATTTATGTAATTCTAATAATTACAATCCAAATTGTTCTAATTTAATGATTGCACGGCAAACTAAGCTCAAAAACCTTTTTTGTTGATATTTATTTTTTAAGTTCAGAACAATTTTTGTGCATATTTTTTAAGTATGCTAGTTCAATTATTAGCAAATCAACAAGTGAGCCTTTTTTGTTTAGACTGCTAGAGGAATGGGTTAACTGTTGTACATCTAAAAATAACTTCAAAACTGATGTCCTGGAGATGCATGTGGGTGTTTTCCCTACAACGTATTTGTAACCTGCAACACAAATCACCACAGACCTGTAGCAGCTCCGTGAGGACGTAAACAAACAGCTTTTTCTGCTTACTAAGAACTGAGTTCAACTTCCCTTTCTGACGAAATCCAGAGCAAACCGTCCAGTCTTCTCTCACCTTTGGGACGACCTGCGTAAGAGCGCAGCTGGCCTTGTCACAGATCCACACTTTGTCTTTGGGGCCGAGCGCGGCGCAGATCGCCTGCAGTTCTGTGTAGACGGACTCATACGGGAAGGTCTGGACGCTCAGCTCGGGCAGGTTGGGGGAGTCCAGCTGCAGGTGGTCCCGCACCACCGGATCAGACAGCCGCTTCAGGTCCACAAAAAGCCTAAAAGCGGGAATGGAGGGGAGGGGGAAGAATTCATTCATAAAGATTCTGATGCACTGCTTTAATTTTAAAGATAGGTTGTCCTTTATATACTTACATATGCAGTATAATATAATAATAGTGCATAAATGCTAAGAAAATATCTAGTTACTTGTGCAAAAAGTTGAGGCCTGAAGTCTAAAAAGCCATAGAAAAGATTTTGAAACCCCTTCCAGACTCCTAGATGTTAATAAGTTTAAATTGGGTATTAATGTGATGCTTTTTGACAACTTTTTAGCTACTTTATTTTGTCAAAGAGGATTTGTTTAGGTGAGATAAAACCTCTTCTACATATTTCCTGGTTACGTCGCATTGACAGGCAAAGCGACGGAAGGAGCTCAAAGGTTTGATCTAAATTTCTGCTCTGATCATATTTAAGTTGCTCCTCTGGAAGTGAACCAGTAGGGATTAATAAACACTGAGGAATAGCTTTGGATTTTTTTTTTTTTAAACAGAAAATATGATTTCCTATATGTAAAAATAAAATAAAATTCCAACACATCTACTTTAGCTATGTAGCCATAATGACTCATAATTGTTTCTTCTGTTATAAAAATCAAGTTTTCACAACAGTAGCATCTCTAGCTCAACTCAGTAGCTTTAGACTTAATGCCAGTTTGCGGCTGCGACGTCGTGCCGTTACCTTATGGAGTTCATTCCCACGATGGCATATGCAAAAAACACTGGATTGTAATCAATGTCTGCACCTCGCAGATTGAAAAGCCCTGAAAAATGAAAAGCACAGAATCAATTCAATAAAACCACAAAATAAGCAAAATTAGGTAGCAATATTTACGTCTTAATCCACCATCAGGGCATGCGTAAAGGAAAATGATTTGGCTTATTCATGACTCTTGTTGTCAAACTGCCATTGTCACTGATAATTATCTTGCCTAAATGTGACTCGAATCTGATATAGTGGGCATTTTAGTGGGCGATCTAAATCCTCAGATCAAACAATCCCCAGCAATCACATTTATGTACATCACATAAGTACATATTTGAGATAAATGTGCATCACTAGGAGCTTTGACTGTGATTATATATATATTATTGTTAGTTGATGATTTTATCCCCAGTTCAAGTGACTTTTTTTTATTGATCTGCAAAATAATTAACCAGATGATAGAACAAATAGCAGCAATAGAAATCAAATAACCAAACAAAAAGAACAAACGCAAACAAACATTTAGGCATACTTAAAAAAAAAAAGGGCACATTCAAAACAAAAACAAAACACAGACCATAGTCAATTGGTGTCACAAAAAAATTTAATTGATTAATATGTGAATTAGGATTCGTTTTGTGTTAATCTTGGCAGTTATTTTCTAATAAAACTTATTTTTCTGTTGTCTAATTAATTTAGCGTCACAGATACTTTGGGAAAAAGTGGAGAAGGGAGGAAAAAACGAAAGCAAACAAATAGAGAATGAATAAATAAAAGTTTATGCCAGAACAAAGAATAAATAAATAAATGATAAAGATGAAGCACTATGAGTCTAATTATTTGGTTCTCTCCCTTCACTCCTCTCCCCTGGTCTTTCCTTCCACCATGGCATTAACTCAAAACTCAGAAATATTTAAAAACTGATGCATTTCTGCCAACTTAACGTACACGCGATCTCATCCAGAGCTGTAGCCACAAACCAACAGATCTTTCTCTCCGTCATCTTTCCTCGCAGCGTCGTGATCTTGTCCTGCCAGGAGATACCTGCAGGAAGAACGGCATCCTCAACCCAGAGTACCGAGCTCCCAGAAAGTAATCACACATGGAATGTTTTAAAACAATAAAAACAAAGAGAGAAGACTTTTTTTTTCTTTTTTTGTAAAGCTATTTTTCAGACTCAAACGTAACCTCGTTCTACTATTATAAACTAATTCTGCACGGAGCAACAGTGTTGATGCCTGACCCGTGTATTCCAGTCCCAAGGTGCGGAGCTGCGTGCTCGGCCTTTCTGGCCGGTCCGTCCAGACCACATCGATCAGGTTGTCCTGCACGGCCACCAGCGAGTGGCCAGCACTGGTCAGTGCCTTGGACATGTTCTTCCACTGGTCTGAAACACAACATTACAAGTTTTTGTGGATATGTATTTCTTTGCTAAGAGTTGCTTTATCTTTTTTAAATTTAATGTATTTTCTTTTTTCTTTTAAATGACTTGATATTGTGTAAGGCCACTGTCACATCGGACTAAAACGGCAGCATGAAATCACATAAAATTGGAATTTAAAAAAAAAAAGAACGTAGTTGCTTTCTGCAGGGACTTGTAGGGCGAGCTCCTGATTACTCGTGGTGGAGTGAGGGAGTTCCCGATGACGGTTTTAAACATACGCAAAGCATCAGTGGTGAAACTGCGCTTGATGATGATGACGGTGAAAACACCAGTCCCTCCAGAATGTTGTAATGTTTTTTTGTGATTGTTGCAGCATAAAAGCACTGATTTTGCTGCACTTTTAGAAAAGGTTGTGGCCAAAATTCGAATTGTTTTTTTCAAGTTTTATTTTTGACAGAACGTTGACTTGGACAAAAGTTGAAATTGCTGCGCGTAACCTTCCCTCCCCTTCTCTGAATCTCATCTCGTTATAATCTCTCCTTACCTGAGAAGACCCTGCCTCATCGCTCCGCTGCTGGCCTCGGGTCTAATGTCTCCTCCCTGACCTTTTGCTCTTTCTACTGTGACAATAAAAGTGTATTTTAAATATGTGTTTAAGCGCATAAGCACAGTTTCAGCAACTCCTACAGCACATCAAAAAAAAAAATTTCTTTGCAAAAAAAACAAAGAAGAGAGGCAAATGATAGCATTTAGTGCAACACATACTTTTGTCTTGCAAGGATGTCATAAAACAGGAAGTTAAATTAGAAGGCGGCGAAAGCGATTGGTCAAAATTCAGCCGAGCTGCAGTGATCAGAATAGAATGAAATAAAGAACGCATAGACGTTACGAGTCAGATTTGCGTAAAAGTTGCGATGATTATTGAAAAGTGGAAGTCTGCACAAAATTTTCAAATAAAGAGGGGATTTGTGTAAATAGTTGCGCTCGCAACTTCCTGGAGGGACTGGAAGACGTCTGCACAGAGGAGTCTGGTGCCGTCATGGCTTTGATTATTCATGGCGTGTCTTGCAAACACATCTGTGGCTACAATTCATCAGAGATTTCTAGGGAACATGCTAGGCAAGTTTTGAGCTGGAGAAAACAGCACACACCTCCAAATTGTGCATACGAGCCAGTTGGTCAGAGACCAAGGGAAGCTGTAATTTTTTCGGGCTGCATTCGAAATGCAGAAAGCATCTATGATGCCGTCAAAGAGAAACCCTGGTGTTGTGTTTACCACTGAGAAAAGAGGAGTGGGAGAAAGAAAAACACAAGCAGTGGCTCATGGGATTTACAGTCACAGCTCGACCGAAAATTCAATGTTTCGTTGTGATAATCGGATGGCATTTTCGTAATTTTTCTAGTTAATTTTCTAAGCTACAGAATTGATAAGGATGTGCAGATATGAAAATTTGGGCCACTATCTAGGGCTGGTTTTGATACCGCCACTATGGCAGAATTTAAAATTTTTGTTCGAATACTCGATTAATGGTCAGAATGATCAACAGAGAACTTGATTACTAAAATAAAAGCTTAAAACAGTCCTAATTTACGCTGAAGTGGATTTGTCCCATTTTGTCTGAACCAGCAACAGTCATCCTAGAGGCCGTAGGATTAATGACGGCCCCTGAGTTGGGTCTTAATTCAGCTACATGCATCATCTTCTATAAAGGAATATCACTCTGAGGTGTTAAAGGAAACACACGAAGCCTGACGGGCAAAGGAAATAAACCAATGTCTCGTACCAGCAGCAATGATCCAAGGATCTACTCCCACTTTGGAGTTTTCTGGCAAGACGCTGATCAGCCAGTCCTCCTGTGACGGTGTCTCCTTCAGTCCTGAAAGTATTTAAAAGCAGCACAGTAAAACTTGAATTTTACAACTAACTTAGGTTTTAAAGATGCTTATAATATTATTTGTTATTATTAATTTGACCCTTCTTTTTAAGGTTCCGGTCAACCAAAACACCAACGAGGAGGCTCACCCATCTTCATCAGAGCCCAGTTGTTGTCCATCTGCTGGCTGGCCTGGAGGAAATATCGTCCGTCTGTCCACATGGCAGCGTGCTGCTCTGTGATAATGGCTGTTCCTGAATAATGAAGCAGAACGAAAGAGCTGTTTAGCTTTCTGTTTGTTACACACAGGATCACATTCAGACTGACCGGGTCTGAGGAGCCGTACGACACCGTTTTAAATGGTAAAATCTCTGATTACAGTAGAGGATAACCAGTGAGCTCGTCTTCACTCCGTTACGAAAGATGCTTGCTTCTGAAGCGAGGCTCGTCTCAACACACAAAAAAAAAAAAAAAAAAAAAACACAGACCGCCTTTTACATAATCCTACAGTAAGATCGGGTGCTGGACTCAGTAAAATGCAGATGAGAACAGATATAAACTTGGAAGTCTTTCTGAACGTATAAAAAGATTAAAAACAGGTGATTCTCAGTAGGCACTTAGAGCAACTGCTTACTTCTGCTCACATCCAAGCAAAGCATACCTGCAGAACCATTGAATCCACAGATGAATTCCCGTCTGCAGTCGCATGGTGCAATGTATTCACTCTGCAAGACAAAAGCAGGCTCAAAACAGCATAATTTACAGTCAGTGCATACACGAGTGTGATTGACAGCGAGAAGACCCTCCTTCTGACTCTGATTGGTTGCTTCTGATCCAAATGTGTATTTCTGAAGATGGCAGTAGCACTACAGCAAGAAGGGAGAGGAGCTAAATGTTTTCACAGAGCATCTATTTTATGTTATACAATCACAATACAGTGACGGTTTTAACAAATGTTTTTTTAAGAAAAACCATATTGTTTATAAGTTACATACTGCAGCTTTTACTTTGGGAACCATACCACAAAATAAACAGCATTTTTAAGCTAAAGAGGGTCTACTCTTTTATCATGTCTGTGGGTTTTTCAAGTGGAGATTTGATCCTAGCAGAGACAAGTTTTGAGCGCAAGGAGGAAAGGTTTGAGAAAGCACAGTGAATATTTGAAGTTGTGAGTACAAGCATTACAAGTTTTGAGAAGAAAGTACTGCTTTCGAAATAAAAATGTATGCACAAATACTAAAAGTTTTGAGAACAAAAGACATGAAATCCTGCTTTCAGACCGAAAAATGTGTGCTCTCGAATTATGGCACAGGAAAAATTCCCCCATACATTTTGGTCTAATCTCTAGATATGCATAAAATCATACTTGAATCAGGAAGTATTGCGTAAATAACGTGCATGTTTTTTTCCTCTTACCTGATGTGCATCTCCAGATGGGATTATGTAAGCATGGATTGGCTCTGAGAAATATTTGCAATTCCTCATTGCCTGCCGAAGAAGCCGCAGAAGCTCCCCTGTGATCTTTGGAGACATAGCTGTGTCTGCATTCAAAAAAACAAAATCACATATTTTCTGTCTGAGCAATTAACAACACTTTCTTATGATCACATTTTACAAGTTGAAAAGTAGTAGTTAAGACAAAAAATCTTCTATCCTTTCTTGGATCTTGTTAATTAGCTGCATTTTACCTGACTTTTGAGAAGCCATGACGACTGCAGCAGCACTCGGCCTGACTGACTCTACGTGGAGCTCAAAGTCACAGACCACACCTGGATCTTTAACCTGCCATAATGTGCCAGTTCAGCAACTATGACGGCAGTCAGGGTTAAAAATTACACAAACAAACTCGCACAAATTAAAGGTGCATCTCAATGACTCAGAATGTTATCAGAAAATGTACTTATTTTGGTCGATTGATTCAGTGAAACTAATGGGTAACACAGATTGCTTACACTCTCAGTGTAATATACTACTGCCGTAAATTGTTCTAGCATGCAACCAACAAAAAAAAATCAATCATTACATTAAATACTAATTAAAAGAGTCATTTTAATACAGGATTATTATGCAGACTGCCAATAACATCCTTCACAAAAGGCGATTGCTTCCTTAGCAATCACCTTTTTTGACAAACCTTTTTTGAGCACACACTTTCCTTCCACCAAACTTTTCATTAATTTTCTTTCACACAACACTCTGTAGAGAACAAGCTTCTTGTCTAATATTGCTATGTTGCAAGAAACTACATTTTGGGTTTTAGAAAATTAATAAATGGCTTTTTTTTCAATCATATACTAAGCACGTAAGCAATTTAATTACCGTACTTTCCGGACTATAGAGCACACCATACTATAAGCCGCAGCTACAATTAAAAACTGGCAACGTACATATAAGCACCGGGCCATAAGCCGCTAATATCTCTGCCATTTTCGGTTTTCCATAAGGACCCAGCAGAGGGCAGCAGCCTAATTAATCTGTTGGATTTATGAAGGACGCAGCCCTGCGTCTCCAAAGCCGAACCATGGTTTTGTTCACGCAGCTCTATTTCCTTCCTGTACTGCCAGATCGATAGCCCTCAACTTAAAAGATGCATCATATGAGTTTGAAGAAATTAGCACTTTCTTCTTTGATTTCCAATTTTGACTTCCAATGATTCGCTTCCTGCTTCAGAGCGCCCTGGCGGTTGAATAAAAATCCACAGAAAAGCCGCACTGGGCTATAAGCAGCATGGTTCAAAGTGTAGGAAAAAATAGCAGCTTATAGTCCGAAGAATACGGTAGTTAAAAAATTTAAGTGTTCTACAATATTGTCACCTTCCTAAAATAAATAAATAAATAAAAGTATGTATTTTGCCAAAAGTGACTGGCAAAAATAAAAAAGAATGTATAAATAAAATTAAGTAATTTAAAAAAAAATTTAAATTAAATAATAATATTAATAACAATAATCACCACCTCTTTCTTACCAAAAGTGCTGTAGGCAAAAAAATTAGCTTTTGGCAGAAAATGACTTAGGCTTTTGTTTTGGGAAGGTGGCTATATTCTTATTTATTGCACCTGTACGTAACAACCTCCAGACACAAGAGCTGTGTTTTCACCACCTCCACGTTAACTTACGGGGTGGCACGCCACAACGTCAAAAAATACCCACAAACCGACCAATCACGTCTCAATGCTCTTCGTCGATGAGCTCTCCTATTGGCTTAAAGCTCTGCATGAGATTGTTGTTTACAAGTTCCCAAAATAAATAAGATGAATTCTTCCAATTCCGTTCATAATTTAGCAGGTATTTCTCATCATGTACAAAATAATATATAAGTAAATATGTTGTGGCGTACAAATATATGTATATATAAAAAAAACTCTGGCCTCGTGGAGGGTTTTTTGTCTTTTTCTTTTATTCCTGTGCAGGCAGGATCAACAGGCCGACGATCTCAGTAACTCATTAATGAATTACGTGGTGGGTGTGGCGGCGTGAGGGGGTAATAAAGATGCATGCGTTTCTCCCAGTGAAAGAGACCGATTTAGACCCGCTTTAAAGCGAGTAGCAGATCCCAGACCCAAGTCCGGTTATAGCCGATCTGAAAACAGTCCGCAGTTCTTCCCCCTTGTGAGGAGAAGCTCGAACCCTCCGAAGCAAGGCCAGCTAAAGCACCGCTACGACCCGCCGGCGAAACACTGAATACACACCCGCTCTTCCGCCTCTCAAAAGGTGGCTCCGGCGACAAGAATCGAAGCGTATTTTTGTTTACCAGCTCGGACCTTGTGTCAATTTACTAAACAAGGAGGCTGCCATTTCGTCGCTGACGTCACGGGTCACGTGATCGTGGCTTCAGCCAGTAGACGCAGAGGGATCCGGACTCGCCTCTTCCTCCATTAAGTCTATGGTGAAAAGTGTTTGCTGTCTTTTCTGTCTGGGTCCGGTTCAGGGTTGGCGACTTTTGAATGTTTAAGTTAATAATAATAATAATAGTAGTATTAAAATGGTCAACTATTGGCTTTCCCCTACAATTCCTGTAAACTAAAGTAAAATCATCCGTCTTTTATTGTAATCGTGTGAGGTGCGCCTTTCATCAGTTCCAAATGTAACTGAAAAACAGGGGGTGTGTGTGGGGGTGTGTGGGTGTGTGTGTATAGTGCTATATTGTGAATGTTGATTGTGATATGTGCCTGGAAAATTGACATTTTAAAAAGTAGTTCACAAACAATAAACTACTTTATTGTTTGTCAACTACAATAAAGTAGTAGTTCACAACTACTTTATGTTGTGAACATAAAGTAGTTCACAACTACTTTATGTGAACTATTTTATGTAGTTTATTTATTGGCATTAGAAATGCCAATAAATGTGGCATTTCTACAAAAAAACAAAAGCAGATATACCAAAAACTAATTTATAAATATTTATAACCTCACCTATTTCCTCAGTAAAAACCTGGAAGATCTTAATTTGCACATAAAATTTACACAGATTTGCATTATTTGCTCCATGACCACTATAGTAACTGGTTGGTGGTATTTATTAGTCACAGTTTTATAATAGGAGGGTCCATGTGTCTCCACTGATGCTTCGCGGTACAACCTGGTTTTATAAGGAGACTGCAGAGGGCAGCAGGAAGGCAGCAGCACACATCAGACACAGGGAGAAGATTTCCAGCAGCACCAGCTGTCCTGCAGAACTTTCTGAAGAAATCAGAGCGGAACATGCAGGTTATTCAACACAGGAATGAAACGCCATAATCATGGGGCTTTGAATTATTATTTATCCTAGACACAGATTCTGCTTTTTTTAAATCATGTACAGCCGGGGTTCTTAAAGTATATTTCCATAACCGCTTACTTTTTTTCAGACTCATATCGTTTAGATTTTAATATTTAACATTTCTTCTGGTTGGGTGAAAATTCTGTGTATATATTTTTAATATTTCCGTATGCTTCAAACACAACGAAAATCACCACACTGGAACTAAAAATAAATAAATAATGGTTAAAACCATAATTAGAAGAGTCAAGGATGTTGCTGCTTTTAATTATTTTATTTTAGACATAAAAAAACATTTAAGCCTAGAATTGAAAACACTGAACGCAAGATCTATTGTTTTGTTTTATTATTACCTAAGATTTAACCATTTCAGGTGACCTTAATGAAATGCAGTACCTACTCTCTATGCTTGAAAGAATTTCTTAGTCTATTGTTGGAATAATATGTAAGTATGACACATTCTTCTATTGTTCTTCTTTTTCATGAAAATATAGTGAAAGTGAAAACAATCATTACTTTTGCTAAAAGTTTGGCAGGAATTTCCTTCAGAATTGAGTGATGTTTTGCTGCAGACTGTTTTCTGAAATGATACCTTGCACTCTAAGGTCTTGTTTGGACTTTAAAGTCCTACAAACAGCATTTACTTGGTAAATATATAGGTTATGTTAGGAAGTTCCAACAACTAAAGGAAGCTGCAAATTATTGATTTTATGCCTTTATCTAGTCACGTTGTTAGAGAACGTTAGAGAATTGTCACAGTGACCCTGTAACATGCCGGCAAGTTTGTTACATCTAAATACAGTTCTTAGTGCACCTCTCCAGTCTTTTTGTGATCAAAAATCAAAGTATCTGACTTTAATTACTCTTTTCAACTAAAGGAGAATTCAAAAGCGGAACTCAAGTGAAATTATTGAGCGTACTCACTTGCACATAGGCTAGTTTCTCTGAACGGGCCCATCAGCTCACTGCTTCTGACAGACTCAAGAAGTTGAGTGCTGACATTTCCTATAAAGTACAAAAAGTCATACAAAATGTTACTATTATGCTAACGGTAGTCAATGAGAAAGCACATAAACATTTTGTTTTATTCCAACTTGATGAAAGCCCACCATCTAGCTCTAATGTTGATAGTGGTGGAGGGTCTTATTGCAAAGGTAAACTTTTCACCTTATAGGAGACTTGTAAGAGCATAATTAGCTGTTCTGTCCTACACTGTATAAACGCTCTATACAGACGCCGCTCTGTTTCCCCCTTGTGAAAGAGGAATGGGCTGAAAATGAGACGCACAGACACTCAACTCCGGCGTTGGGTTACTGAACGGGTTTTGGAGGATTTCTAAAGATATTCAATGCCAGTAATTGTTCATTGTCCTGATTTTGGGACTTACAAGCTTCCAGTTGTAGTGTGGAAGCTTTAAGCACTTATAGGCCCATAGCAGTACCTTAAATTTGAAAGTAAATACAGCATCCTGAAAAATGACAGTTTCCTAGCTACAATTTACTTCTATTTTTAGTGTCAATTTCTTTGATTTTTACTGCTAGTCTTGTTGTTTTCAGTTCAGACAGGTTCCAGAGGTAAAACCCTTTTTGTTTTTAACAACAACTAATTGCTTGATGAAATACCGTCACGACAACTAGAATGCAACGAGTCGGAACATGTTTATGTCGTTACATCACTAAACCAATACCAACCTGCAGCAAAGTTTAGCTGCAACGTTTCCCACAATTAGTAATAACCATAAAAACGTCATGCTGTAAACATCTGATATGTATTTCTGAAGATACAGGGATTTTCCTTAAGCATTAATATCCCTTGATTTAGTTCTATAGAGGCATGGCAAAAGGTAATCCTGACAGAAAGCCTTAGGTTTGCAGTCAACAAGCCAATTAGCAAGCAGAGCAAACATGTGGAAGAAGATGCTCCGGTCAGGAGACACCAAAGGGATTTTGATGTGGAAACAAACACTCCACATCACATCATCCCGATTATAACCTTTCAACTGTGAAACATGGTGTTGGCAGCATCATGCTCTAGGGAGGCTTTTCTTTAGCTGGTCACATGAGAAGGTGGATGGAGCAAAACACGGTGTAATCCTGGAAATTAACCTGTTGGCGACTGCAAAAGACCTGAAACTGGGGCACGAAAAAAACCAGGCGTACAACTGAAAGGCTATAATTAAAGTGCATAGAATGAAAGACCAAACCTAAATATATATCAGGAGCTATATTTAGGTTCGCACCTAAATATAGTAGGCCTGGTCTTTGACTGCTTGGAGATAAAAGTGGTATCTGGATGATTGATATGGGGAAATTACCTAAAACAGGTGTATAACAAGAGGTCATGAGAAGTTCCTTTTGTTTCTCTCAGAAGAGCAGAAGACGGAAATACATTAGAGTCTCATATGTCAGTCTTTTTGGCTGTTAGCCAGGTGCGTTTTCTTGCTTTTATAGCTGTGATGAGTCAATCATTTTGTGGTGCTGAATGTGATGGCTTTCAGTCTGTTCAGTTCAATCATGACCTTCTATGTAAGACACACTAACCTATAACTGTAATCTTACTCAAATGTGGCTCCACAAAGTATTAACTCAAAGCACTGAACACAAATGGATGTCACACTTTCTCGATTTGTATTTGTAAATAGTTAAAAACTTCCACTTCACTGTCATACGTCACTTTGTGGTGGTCTATTATATAAAAATACAGTTAAATTTGAAGTTGTAACATAACAAAATGTCAAAAAGTACAAGGGGTGTTAATACTTTTAGAGGATACGACAGATTTATTCAATCTAAATGGAGAAAGGGGAATTATTTCTGGAATTTTGACTTATTTAAATAGCTTGTCTGATAGTCATTGGTGTGTAGTGAGTACAATACAAAGAAGATGCTGTGTTTTTGGACACTAATGTCGTTTTCCTCCTTACCCGACACCATGAAGTTGACCGTTTGGCATTCGCCGTCTTTTGTAAAGAAGGGAGAGCCGGGCAAGATGGTTATCCTCGCCATTGCTGCCTGCAGAACATTTGCGACTCTCCTTCGGAAGTCATACCTGGGTATGAACAGAAATAAATAAATTTTAGTCTTGTGTGAACAAATAACCAAATTCAGACCAAAAAAAAATCCTCCTGAACTGTTCAGTTCTGCACAAAACTGAACTAAAAACTCAACCAAACATAGCAAAGGTTTAACCTATAAATGTGTGTGTTTGTACCAACAAAATGACACTAATCCTTTTTGTTTCCAGGTTACCACTTTCTGTTTGCAATAAAAACATTAATAAGGTTGCATATTGCACAACGTCTCTCTCTGCATACTTCCTAGCTTAATCTGGTTTTTGTCGGCTATTAAACATGACTGACAGCAAGACGTGCAAACAAATCAATGGTCAGCCTGTGTGAAGAGATTAACATAGTACATGAGATGCAAAGTTAAAATCAAGACAATAACAAAATCTCTCAAACAATGCAACTTAGGAATAAGGTATAAACTCGTTAAATCATTGTTAAACTTATAGCTAAGCTTAATATTTACAACCAGATGTCCCCCATATCTAGAATGTTCTAAATGAATTTAAATAGACATAGTGAGTGTTTTTAGAAGTAGTGTTGTTTTTACCAGGTGAATTCTGAGAGAAATCAGTATAGTTTGTTACTCACCGGCTAAAGGAGCTCAATTTGGGAAAGTTCTGTTCTTCAAACGGGGATTCTGGGAGGATGTTGGCACACGCAAGGATGTGGTTGCCATTCTTCAGCACAAAAGACCTGTAGACAACTTGGATCAAATACAGAATATTAAGTCAGACATTTTTTTTGGATTCAACAAAATGATTAAGATCTTCTACACTATAAAGCAAAGCACTTGAAATCTTTAATAAAAGACTTCAAGTGAACATAACTCAATTCTCATTTGTGCAACTGAACACTGTCAGTGATGAAAAATAATATATGCTCTGATGACACCATGTTTCTTTAATGTATGCATGTAAACAATATAGTGCTGTTGTTGGTGATGTGGGCCGAAAAAATAAATTTGCTAAGGGTAACAATTCAGATCAGTTTAAGAATATTGTTTATAATGGAAAAGTCTTGATCAAATAGCTTATAATTCTTGAGAAGAGGGACAAAACAGGTAAATGGATAAAGAACAAAATTTGCTTAACATATACACAAAATATAATTTTTTAAAATATCTGACTAAACTAACCTGGGCCATGTGAGCACAACAATGTATGTTTTCCTGCTGTTTGCTGAATATTTTTTATTTTTTGAACATTGTAGTAGGTGGATGGTGTCTGTAAAATCCCTTGTCCTGGAGCAGAACTCAATACATTATTGTAGTTTAAAACAATTAAAGGAATACTAAGATAATAAAATCATTTATAAATATTTGCCAACTCCATTGACATTTGTCCCAAGTTTTTGTCAACACCGTCAGACATAAAAAGAGTGTAAAAAAATCAGGCATTATTGGGGGGCATCAGAACTTCTGAGGACCCCATGACCTCTTCCTTTCTCTTCCTTTGCTAAGAGGGCTAAGCAGCTCTAGTTAGCTTATGTTATTCTTTAGTTTTTTCTTCAGTTTTATTCCTAAGTTGTTTGTCACAACCATGATGTGTCAACACCATAACTGACAATTTACAAAACTTTTATGGAATTTTGTGAAATAAATGCTTAATTTTAATATACTATAAAGATTTCATGGACCTGATGAGCTACAAAATGGAGTCCTTCAGAATAACATCATATAAATTGAGGTAGTTTGGCATTTCGTCAACTCCGTCAGAGTTTTTAACTGACAGTCTGACTCTTTCAGTGATAGTGTTGACAAATCTCACTTAAATGTGCAGTTAATTCATTTAATGTATTTTACATAAATGGCATTACTTTACATGTATCAAGTATTTCTTTTTACTCACTAGTTTGTCACCACCTTCAGTTCTGTGTCAACTCCTTCAGATGGACTTTATGTTGTTTTTTTATTTTAAATAATATTTATTTTGTTTCTTGAGAAGCATTTGTCTGTAAAAGTAAAAATATCACTAATAGGGTCATTAAAAAAATATTTTATATTTATTTTTGTCAGATGGTGATGACAAAGTTCTGTGTCAGGCCCATTAAAAATGTCATTTTCAAAAAAATTTTCAACTTGTGTTGTCCCACACAACACACTGAGGTTTGTTGTTTTCCTGTGAAAAGTTCAAGAGGCATTACGTCGTACTTTGCAAGGAAAGGTATATCATAAGAAACAAATGAACACACTAACTATTTACTCAATATAAAGAAATCAACCAAACCATTTGATTTGCACTGATGTAGATGATGTTAATTTAGAGGAAAGATACATTTTCTGAAGATTTGTAGTCTGTGTTCTTGCCAGAGGAATAAAAGTTACTGCAGACAAAAGGTCACGACAAAACATGTTTAATTCTCACTAGCAAGCCAAAGGTCGCGCATTGAAATTCCACCAATGTCTAGACAATAATCATAATGAGGATGGGGGAGTGAAGGTGAAGAAAGGGGAGAAGCTTTAACTCTTTGATTGATCATGAAAAGTACATGTAGTGAAAATAAGCAGTGCAATAAAAAAGCAACAGTTTTTTAAAAAATGACTGTAATCTATCCTAACTGTTGGCTGTGAGGCAGTACGGGGTGAGAATCTGGGGGAGAAAAATTACAAAAATCATTGCAAATTATGTTTGTGCGAGCATGTTTGTACAATTTTAAAACCCCTCTTCAGCCCTGCTGAAGACAGCGCTGATTAATTTAATTTAAGCAAAGCAGATTTAAATGTATTCCACCGTCCCTCCACAGTTTGTTGCCGTCAACGCAGACTACAAGAGCCTGAAGAAGGACAGACCCGACTTCTAAAGGTCCTCCAGGCACGTCCAGGGGCACCAGGTTCAGCAGGACCTCCACTTAAGCTGTCACCTCACCTTATGTAAAACTTTACGCACATGTAACCCTGTGTGTACCTCTGCAACGTCAACTCTGAGGAAATAATACGAAAAGCATTAAAAGATGGCTCTAATTTTAGAATGACTGGCTATATTTTGTAACATTCAACTCATCAGATGATGCTTGCAGAAGACGGTATAAAATTACCTGTGCTTTAACAACCTTTCCCTTTACATTAAGAGTTCTGCACATTTCATTTACAAAGAGAAATCTTTATTAAAATCTAAATAAATTCAATGTATATTCGCTTAATTGTGTTGCTTGTTGTATTTATAGGGTTTAGTTCGCCATTGAGCACTAATAACCAATAATTTTCAATGCCTACTCCTGACTGTGCTTCACCAATACATACGCTCTATCAGACAGTTTTGATGCTAATTTGATTAAAACATATTATTTCCTCTATCTCAGGTGCCTCTTATCCATTTAATCATTTCCTGTAGTATTCAGTTTATGATGAAGTCAGTTACATTTGCAGCGTGTTAATATTTTGAGCAGCATGACTTCCTCCCACAGAAAGGAGCAAATGATCGGAAATTAATTAGAATTTGTGGCCAATTTGGGTTTATACATACATAAGTCCAAAATTATTTATTCCCCCTGGTAGATATTTGTTTAAACTGATCTTTTAATTTTACCAACATCTGTCTTCTGAACAATATTATTGTTTTGGTGTTGCCCAGTCAGACTTGAAACTGAAAGAGCATCTGTGGAGGGAGCGAAGGATTAGGGTTATGGCAAGGAGCCTCTCCAACCTCAAACACTTGGAGTTCATTACTAAATAAAACACCAGTGGAAACATGCAAAAACCTGCTCAAGATTCAACTAAACAGAGTTTGATGGCAATGTTTGATGTAATGCCATCAAAGACGTTTTCCTTGATTATCAAGAAATAATTTGACTTGCTATTTTTAGTTTCAATATGAAAAAAAAAAAAAACATTTTAATTTTATTTGTAATTTTTAAATAAAATTCTCATTTGAATAAATAAAAATATGAATCTCATGTTTAATTATTGGCCATAACTTTAAAAAGGCCTTTATTCTTTGAAAGCTGGACAGAAAGCAGGACAGAGAAAGATGCATTGAACGCCCGGGGACGGGATTTGAACTCGGGACCGCTGCATGGAAAACTGTGGCCTGAGCATAAGGAGCACCAGCTCTACCACTGACCTTCACGACACTCCCCAAGACATAAAAAGATGTATAACAAAATAGAAGCTTTAAGGTAAAAGTTTAATTTTTTTTATTTCATTCTGATGATTTTTTACTATTATTATTTCTCATCGTTACACTACAAACACATCAGAATAAACCCAAACTGAAGGTCTGATCCTTTTTATACATTTACCATTAAATAATAAAAGAGGACGGTAAACTGCTCACATTATGGCACATTTGGTTTATATTCCGACTATTTTCAGAGAATACAGGCAAAGATATTTCTCTGCATCATTATGCACAAATTTTGATTTTGTGTTCAAAGAAAAGAAAAATGAGTTGAATGAATCAGGTGATCAATCATTCTTTCTTTTTTTTTTCTTTAATCATGGCTTCAAACATCTAAGAGAGCAAAAATAAACCCTTCAATCAACTTTTTATGGGCCTTTGGTGAATTTCTGAATCCATCCCACAAGGCGAAGACCGCAGTGCAGATTCAGGAGCTGCTGAAGAGAATATAGATACTCTGAACTTGACTGGGTTGTTTCTAGAATGGGAGACAGATCTTTTAGTTATCTGAGTCCTCTCTTGAAGAGTCAGGTCTCGGACACCCTGTCTACTTTTATGACTATGATTAAAACTTTTCTTTTGATAACTAGATTCCCTGTATTTATGATGTTATGGGCCTTGATCACTGTTGGACAAACTGGACACTGTTCTTCACTTTGCTACTTTTGCCTACTATGCTCCATTTATGCATTGTCTGCAGCTATTGCTGCCACTAACTTTATGTTCTCTTTCTCTGTTTTTCTCGATGCATAAAAGTGACACCTGGTCTGGCAATTCAGTTTAGCTGTGACACCTTTCTGGAAGGAGCCCACATCTAAAGCATGAATTTATGTTCTCTTTCTATATATTATACGCTTAATTCTGTCTTTCTGTGTTGAACCTTCTCTCCCTGGAAAGTAATTAAATAAGCAATGCATCCCCTCTAGCCTGGGAACACCTTGGGATCCCCCAGAATCAGCTAGTGTTGCTGTGGAAGTAGACATCTGGGTTCCCACTTTAAATGAAAATGAGATTGACAATTAGGTTGTCTGGTGGTGGTGGGGAATGTGCTAATACTGCAACACCTTCGCAAAAGCTTGGCACGATAAAGTTCAAGGTAGGAAAACATTTTATCTACAAATTAACTTTGGGCAATGAACAAAAAGCAAAGCACAGCACTGCTGCTTAGCTAACTTCCGTATCAGACTATGCTCTACTGAGCTCAGAGGATTGCTTATAATTTTCAGAATAAAAACATTATTTACTCAGCTAATCACTTCACAAATCCAGCACTGCTGGGATAAGTAAGTCACACATGCGTGCATGCTGAGATGTGAAGTGGCAGATAAAAAGGACCAAAATAGAAATCAATCATGAGAGGAGAAGGCTTGTGTGGGTCAGAGAACATTTTTAGACGTTTTCAGATGCCGAGCATAAAATATCATTTTCAGTCTGGAACTGAGCAAGAGAAATGAATCGGTACTTTCTGCAAATATGTGTCTCCTGGAAGCATAATTCTCCCCTGCTGGAGGAATCATTGGATGATGAAGTTTTGTCTGTGTGAGCTTCTTTGTGTGCTCCTTAGCATCGGTTAGCATCAATAGACAGCAGACAACATAAAATCCTTCCCTAATGGCACACAAACTGTCTCAATGTCAGGCCCCTGGGCTCTGCTAATACACTGCTTAATAGACAATCTATGTTCCAGACCCTGCATGGGCCCATTTAGGGCTCCATGTGTGTCTGTGTGTGCACTTTTTTAACAGCAATATGCTTCATCCAACAGTGTAGTGACCTGCCCAGTGGGTACGGTCTGTTATTGTGTGTGTATGTGTAGGTGTGTGTATTCGCTTATGTCAGATACAGAAAACCTGCTGACAGGTAATCAGCCATGCCAAAGCATCACACCAGGGCATAATAGCAAGGTCACACACGCACACGCTACAGTTATCCTGCCTGAACAGCTACACTGGTAACTGTGATTGTGTTGCTTCTGCTAATGTAAAACGGTACAGAGAGCACTTCAGGCTCAACCACACCAGCTTCCTGATTATAATCAGCACTTCATTTTATTGCTTTGTTTTTTTTTTATAGTCAAGTCCAGCAGTTTGTGTTGGGTCACAGTGGACAGTTTGCCTACTTTTATGACATTTTAGAAACCTTTTTGCATCCCAGACATTTTGGAATCTTGTATCATCACTTGAACCATAAACCAAATTTATTTAATTATTTCTCAATATTTTCGCAGATACCCCCTTCCCCTGGTATTTATAAGTAATAAATACCAGATCAATGCTGTTTTCACCAATTCACTGCTAATTTTATCTCAAACAACAACAAAACACACATTTCTATGCAGTTATATGGATCTTAATTTTGCTTAAATTTGAAATTTATCAGATTTATTCAAATTGATGAAACAAAGTCAGAAACAGATCCAGTTACTCGCAGATCAACATTAAAAAAGATGAACTATAAAACAGAACCACTAAGCTTTGGGATGACAGAAAGTAAACACAAACACAGCAGCACTGGACCAACAGTATATTCTATGAAAAAAATAAATAAATAAAACGTATAATATCAATGGCTCTCTAAAGGAAATACAGCTAAATACAGGAACACTGAGTCAGTAGTACTCTCTATGGGAAGGAAGGTCAGAATAGCTCTGAAAATAGCTTCACACAAGATAGCAACACACTGCTTTCTAAGTCTGTTACTTTCACAACTTTTCTTAATATTTCTTTTTTTACACTTACATATAGTACTGTATTTTATTTTAGGAAAAATGTATCTAATACAGAGCTTCTCATTATAACTTTTGATTGTTTTCCCAACTCAGAGCAACTGTACTGAAGAAATATAGGGGGTGAATTACTATAGACCTAATCACAATGTTAACTATTTTCTTTCCAAAACTTTATTTCAAATAGCTTGCAATCAGACTTCTGTGAGAAATAAACTGGGAAATATCTGATAAAGGTTGTTCCACAAATGCTGCATTTTCTTAAAATTTTCTCCTCAGAAGACGACATCAAATCTCTACACGAGAGAGGCAGGAGGGAAACTGATAAAGGCCACCTCCACCCTGGTTCCATCCTCTCTGATGAGAGAGAGTAGATATTTTTAGATGAGGATTAATTTTAATGGGTAAGATAAGAAGTAAGTTGTGAGTGGAGGAGGGTTTGAATAAATAAGTAAATAGGACATGCCTAAAAACAGGAGGCGACGGCGGCAGCGTTCGTGTGTGGATGTTGCGAGGCCTTGGGCAGATCCATTGATCTGGCCAAGATAGCGAAGCTTTTCATCACTTAATGTTTTCTCCCAGAGCGGGAACATCAATCCTGGGTTTGTCCACAACTCTATGCTACAACCCAGGACAGGCCTTATTTAAGCTCCCCCCTCCCCATTAGTTTTACATTCCTCATTAACAAAAATGGGGTCACTTTTAAAGCTTGAACCCCATTTTGGAGAATCGTAATCTCTTTTGATAAAGTTGTTGGAGCAAAGTCAAATAAAACTACTTGGACAAAGAAGAGTGTGTTTTTTACTGTGGCAATCAGAAGATGCTTTGAAAGAATACATTGTATTGATGCGGTGTCCAAATTGTTAGGTTAGTAAATGAAATGTTTTTCAAATGTTATGCAACAATGCAAGTCGACCATTTATAAACAGACCTGCAAAGAAAAGAAAACTGCATGACCAACCACAAAATGGAAATAAAATCCACAGGAATCATCATCCCAAAGTGACTTAAACAACAGGTGGGTCCACAAAAATAATGGCATGAAAATAGCTTGCAGCATACGGAAAGCAGGACAAAGATTTCTGCTGAGCTGTCTGCCTGATGTTTAGATTCCCTCACTGTTCCAGGAGCAAGAAGAGTTTGCAGTGCGGCAGCGATAGAACAAAAAGAGTCTCTGGCTGCAGGCTTGAAAAAACAAACAAAAAAAAACAGTGATGCCAAACCAAGTGAACCAAAGAATGGCATCACACTACCGCCATTCTTGATTCTTGACATGCTGTTTTCTGAAATGTTGTGTTAGTTTTATGTCAGATGTAAAGGAAAGGATTTTAAGCACAATGTTCCACTTTTGCCTCATTAACAAACCTGCACACATTCATAAACTGATCCACACAACCACGGGAATCAACGGACGGCCATATTGTGAAAGTAAAACACTTTTGCTACATGCACTTAAATTATTTACTGACAGTTTGCCAACTGATCTCCATAACATATTGCGTACAATTCCAGTTTTGACATTTGTCTTCCCACTGATATATTCACTACATTGAAAGCAGGTAATGCTTCTATGATTATTTTAAGAAAAATAAACTAACTTCGGTGATATATTCCAGCAGTGGAGACTCTAAAACCATTTGGTAAAATGAATAGGTTCATAAACATGAAAGTGCAATGAAAAAGTACTCCTCAGTTGTAATGGTAATAATAGCAGACAGTATCGCCCATCTGGTACATTTTCCTGTAATGTTGGTCATCTATCAAAGGCCTAAAACTCCCTCTGATCTGCCCTCTGCCGCTGTACAAAAACACATTCATGCAGGCAGCGTCTCAAATGGAGAGATGATCAAATTAAATCCCCCCGGTGGCTGATCTGACAATAAATCACATCTATTTAATGAGGAGAGGGATAAATGACACTGTCAGCAATTAATTAGAAATGTATCTTCAGCCTGTCATGTCTGTGTAAGGATAAGTTGAGCGCACAGACAGGTTGGATAGATGCTTCTCTGTCACTTCATTACCTGTCATAATTAAATATGCCAGAAGTTGATATGACCGGTTAAAGAAAACAGACCAGGAGAGATGTCTGTTCAACGTAATGGTTTTTCAAGTCATATTTATGCATTAAAGCCACGCTAATGCTATGCAATTATCTCTTAATGAAAGACAAGTGGTCCTGAGAGTGTGAGGGCATCACTTCAGTTTGAGTTATGTGAAGGCAGTAATCCTAATCCCTGTATAATCCACCTGCTGCTGATTCAGTTGATGACTACACTAAAACACTAATGATAATAATACTATTTGTACATGTTTTCTCCACCTTGGGGATTTGAATGCAGTAATTTGTCTTCCTATTTTAACAGGGCAGCTAAACAATCTGTTTTTAATATAACTAAAATATCAGACATGTAATTTGAAAGCCTCATGTAATTTGTATGAACCAAAAACTATGACATTACATGTCTAAGTCATTTTAAAGGTATAGACTGAGTGTTTTTGGGCTTCACTGTTCTACTGCTTGCTGTAAATCCAGAAGCTGAGAGAGGAGTGGGTTTGCCTGAGAAGCAGAGACAAAGGCCTCCTGCTGAGGAGCAACTTGTCAATCAGAGCCTTGACTCAAGCAAAAGGCAGTTATTTTTAAAAAATGTGGAAATTAACTACACTAATTTTTATCCAGCCGCAGCAGGTATCCTCCTCTATTAAATAAAATCAATTTTGCTTTTTAGTTCAGCATTTCTTATTTTTCAAAATCATGATATTCTTCAAATGTGCAACCATAATAATTTAGGAAATTAACTGTATTTTAGGTTAGATTGTTTTGGAATATTGTTTATAGATATTATTCAGCTCCAGATTATTTTACAATTTAAGCCTCTGTTTTTAATATAAATCAGTTTAAGTGAAGAAAAAACCTGCTGGTAAACAAGTGTCACTTACAAACTATAGTGTCTTATTACACCCTCATATAGTGCTGGGATAAAGTGTTTCCTCCTCAGATTTAGCCTGTTTTTGATTTATTTGGTCACACCTAACTGCTTCAGATTTTTATAATTTTAAAGTCAGACAAAAATAATTTGAGCAAAGGCAAATGTTCCCGTTGGGAAATCATAAATTCACTTTGATTAACCGAACTTTAGGGGGTTAAAGTTTACTTTAATTTTAATGGCTTTTTAACTGCTAGAATCAAGAAATAACTGTGTGGCAACATGAAATAAGATTAAAAAAAAAAACAAAAAAAAAAGTGTTTCAAAATCCTAAAAACTATATGCATGAATGAGGAATAAGTGACATTTAACACTTTAGCAGTATGTCTGAGGCTTTGGAACTCCACGAAAACACAATTGGTATTGTCACCAAACGGAGAAACATGGAACAGGAGTGAATTTTCCCAGGAGTGGGCTGGCTACAAAATTATCCTAAGAGCGTATCAATGACTCATCCAGTCAGAAAATGGCTTAAAAGAACCTCTAAAGAAAAGCAGACCACACTTATCTCAGTTAAGGTCAGTATTCATGGTTTAACAACAATAGAGACTGGGCAAAATGGCATCCATTACAGGAACACAAACTTTGTCCCATATTTCTCCCCCCAAAAAATAAAATAAAATATTATATATATAGATCTATCTATATATATATCTTGATGGTCCCGCTTTCCAGATTTTAATAAATTATTAATCATAATTATTTAGAACACAATATATCATCTTCATGCTACTTTGTATTCGTCTACTACATAAAAGTGCAACGAAATACACTGACATCTTTTAAGATGACAAAATCTGAAGTGGAACGAACTTTCCACTTTCATCTAAACTTTATTAGAAGACAGCATTGTGTGTATATATACACAAGTATAAATGACTGCCATCATTTTGAGCTAAAGACACTTGATAGTTATCTTTAGACCAATAATATTAATTTTGCTAGCTTCACTTTATGCTCTCGGAATTAAAATAATTTGAGTGACTAAGAATATAAACAGAAACTGTCTCATTTGGCAGTCAAGCCACTGTGTTAGAGAGGATCAGCCGTTCCTGGCCAGTAATCCCCAAAGCAAAGTATTCTCCGCAGGCAGCCTGCTGTCCTGAAAACGTTATTTACTTCTGTTTCCACATGATGCCAGCCTTGGATTACCTGCCTCAGAAATGCATTTCAGTTACAAAAAACATTTGCTTTATTTTCTTCTGTTTTGGCATATTGGCCGTGAGATTGCCAGGGGTCTTGTGTCTTTTTCAACTTATTTTCAATTTCATCTGAAAAAACAGCAAACTGAGTGTTCATAGGGTTGTGGGGGCAGTGATCTGGGGTACTCAGGTTTTGAGGGACAGAAAATATGAAATTGTTTTAAAATGAAAAGGTTTTATAAACACAGCATTTGGTATGTTCTCAAAAACTGAAATCCCATATGACTGAAACTGGGTTCACTTTTATGCAGGTAATTAGTATGAAACTCTAACCCACATCTAACCTAACCTTTGACCCCAAGACCTGAAATTCTCTAAACATTTTGAGATTTTTATTGCTTCTTAACCACAAAAAATATAAAACAAAATAAATGCAATTCATGTTCTTAAAAATGTTTTGCTGTCACATGGTTAATACACGTTTTACATAAACTACTCAACTGGGTGTAATAACAAAAAATCCTCAACAGACAAAGAAAACAAAACATTAAAATAAGTCCTGAATGAGTAGTTTAAGCTTCATTGCACATGCCAAAAACCGACTACCACAGAAGCCCATTAAGAACCGAGTCCTGTGCCAGCTTTCATTAGTAAACCCTGGAGAACAACCTAGAATGGAAATGCTTCCCCACACCTCACTACTAAAATGAGTGAAAGTAACCTGAACAAACAGCAACCTGCCTGATATCGCAACAGTGGCCAAAACATTGCAGCAGATAATCAGGAATTCAATACCCTAAAACCGCATTATATATCCTTTGTGTCAGACAAGCCTCAGGTAAAAATGTGACAGGCAAAGGGTGACAGAAAAACAAAATTCACAGAAATACAGTCGAATAATGCTAAACCTTTTTATTGCACAGGTGAATCCTGAAACTAGCGACACAAAGATAATGTGAATAGAAGGCATTGAAAAAATATTTAAAAAGTAGCCATGAAATCCCAAAGGAAAGTTTTCCTCTACATTTTGACAGTGAGCTGCAACATAACTCTCCAAACCAAGTTGAAATCTAGTTTGTAGCTTCAGATTTTATTCTGTCGTGAGGAGCCATTTCTCTTAAATAATCTGGACCTTTGATTACCTCTATGGTCCATTTTTGGTTTTCAGGCAGAACAGGGGCAGCTGAGGTGCAGAGGAGTAGAGTAGTTGTCCGACAATCTGAAGATTGCGAGTTTAATTTCAGTTAACCCCCACCGCATGTCGGAGTGGCCTTGGGCAAGAGACTGAACTCCAGAATCCTGAAAACAATGCATATCAATGTAATGATGTGTAAGTGTGTGTCACTCATTGTGTACAAATTCTGGAGAAAAAGAAAATCAGCCCAGGTTCAACCAGAAAGTGTAACCTTCAACCACATACAGCTGGATTCAACAGCAAAAAAGCAAAGACAAACACAAACACACACAAAAAAAATACAGGTAAGTAATGTATTACTCCCTATTCTATGGACTCAAACAATAAACCTATACATTATAGTGTTACACATTACTGGTTTCATGGAACACAAATAGTCAGAACTGCACATAAACATCTTATATTCCTGCATCTTTCACAATTTTTTATATGTGCAACAGCTATATAGAATTTCCAAGTCAGAATTAAAACTTACAAGACCGTTTTATTTTTATTACTTGAAACTTGTAAAAGATGACTTGGGCCTGATTAGCTGCATTAGTACCTTTTAATGAAAGATCATAAAAAACTTATGATCTTTAAAACAATACGTCTCAGAATGCTAAAAAGGGTTTTATGTTCCTATTTGAAACTAATCCAAACGTAGGAAACTCATGAGCCTCTACTTTTAGAGTAGTTTTGTTTGTCTACGCTTAGATCTACCTAAAGATTATTTTAGGTAGATCTAATTAAACAATTTTTTTTGTATAAAATAAATCACACCATATACAGCTTACCTTTGAATGATTAATTTTATTAGCATTATGCTAACAAAATTACTAAAATTATTCTGTAAAACAAAGCTGCGAAAGGTTTCAGTGTACAATGACAGTGTCTCAGATGATTCATAGACCAACAGTTGATGAATAAACATGTTAGCAAAAATACTTCCTGGTATATTTTGGCAAATTCTTAGCTCAAGAGTTGTAATATATGGAACAATGTTTTGTAATCAATTTACTTTGAATTTTGTGCTTTGTGCAAAGTAAGAAACAATCTCAGAGTTAAGAAGTATGTCCTCATTATGCTGTTTTAACATTATTTCACAAACAGAAATCCCGCTTTATCACTGATGCAGTGACCATGACAACAGCACTAAACTGTGAACATTTCCTTACTGTTTTAAGTTTCGAAGAATATGATGAAGAAATTGATAAATTATACATGACAGAAAGAACAGTTAAATAAGAAATCTTTTCAAAACTCCTTACATGGTCAAATGATGGGCTTTTTAAAAACCATGAATAGAAAAGTATATACTCTTTGTAAACAAACTACATGAAAGGTTGGCATGATTAGTCAACATCCGTACAACTGAATTGATTAATTATAATACTGATTTAATAGCAAAGCACAAAACAATTAAAATCTGAAATCTACAACATGCTCCTGTTGTGTAAACAAAGAAACAAATTAACAAAAAAACATAGGTTAAATGAGTCAAAAATATTCTGGACATAATTTGTAGTGTTGTAATAAACTATATCATGTTAAAATATATAGTTTCATATAACTTCGGCTCAAAATATTTTTAAATTGCATTTCAAAAAATAATATTCTGACATCTTAAGTTGAATTGCATCTTTCCAGAGAGAAATTAAGACTTTTCAAAACAGAAAATTATGCCACAAAACTGTAAAAAAAAAAAAAAAAAATCTTATTGTGAAAATAATACAGGTGATGCACATTATAGAAACCTTTTAAAAAAATTAAGACTTGAAGTGTGTCCTGAAGATACAAATTTGTAGAAAGTCAGACTGAAAAGTGTTTGTGTAGCTTTGATTTGACAAGTTTTTTCCTTTCGCACTTGCACTAAATAAACTGTGTGAAGACAGCTGAGAATAATCTCACACGCCACAAAGAGCAGCTTCTTCTGTGATACAAAAAAATTGTCAGGTATTTTTTTTCCTGATTATTTTCTTCTTCTAAAGCCTGCTTTTTTCTTTTTTCCCAAGAATATATCAATGAATGACAGCAAAGTAGTATGAACAGAAAATGTGTCTCTGCAGGTCTGATTGCAAAAAGACAAAAAAATGAACTAAAGTCATCCTAATTCTCAGGCACCATCCACGTTTCACTACTATGACATTTTTCCATTTTCTCCGTGCGCACTTCTGCCCAGCCAGCTGTCTGCCACCTGGCTGTTACAGACCTGTGACTCCGCCTAATGGTCGCAGAAGCCAGGCATGGGGAACGGCCTGGCAAAAGCCTCCACCCGGTGTCGCAGATCTGCAATGCGCGCCACTGTCTCCGGGTCCTGGAGGAGGAAGTTCTTGAAGTCCTGGAGCTTCGCTGCAGTAGAAAACAGTAAAATACTATAATTTAGTTGCTTCTTTTTGTCTTCCCACCAGATGGAAAATTGCCTACCCTCATCCAGCTTTCTGATTTAACTCACTAACACACATAAATATGTTCACAGCAACCACAGAGTTACAGACTTAATTTACCTCTTTTCAAACAGGCTTACCTGTCTTTTTCTTGACATCCAAAGCGATCTTAAATCCCTCATCCATAAACTCGACAACCTGCACAAAGTCGTCTTCTTTGAACTGTCTGGAAGTCAGAGCTGGAGCGCCTACGACCAAAAATAAAATTACTTACATTTTCTTTCATTCTTTTGTAATTTCTCCTAGACTTTCTTTTTGTCTCTCAGTTATGCAGAGTATGGTGAAAATAAGCTTTTTGAATTGTCAATTAATCTGAACACTGTGTCAGTGTGTCAAAATAACAAATTAAGACAGTGGGTGCGATTCTACTGTGAAATTTGTTCAAAACATAAATATTACTTTATCTTAAAAGTAAATAACATTGCAGATCTGCAGACTGTGCCTTTAACTGTACTTTCTAGGAAAAACTTTTTTTTGCTTGGGAGCACATATTTGGGTGTTTCAGAAAGAAATGCTTCTTAGCAGTTTAGACCTACTTGGTGGAAAATCTCATTAAAGCAGGACTTTTATAGATCCAGAAGAATCCCACGTTCACTACTTTCAGTCAAAACAATAAAAAAATAAGTGCTTCCTGTTTTTATTAGTGTATTAAAAAAATAACCTTGAATAGATATGGAAGTGAAAAGTCCAATGAAAAGTTTGAGGTATTTTTATATACTTTTTCACCTTGTGTATTGTAGATGAAGTTCAGAAAGACATAATAATCCATCAGTAGAGCTTTTTAACCAGAACTTTTCCAGAACACAGAAATTCTGATTTTTATTTGAATGAATGGAGTAGATGAGAAGATACTTTATTGATCTCAACGGGAAATTGCTTATTTGCTGACAAGCTACTCTAAAGCAGCAATTCAACTGTATGTCTAATTTCAGAACAATAAATTTAAATATTTGTAATAACTTCCTTCTCTTTGTGGTTAAAATGTTATATGATCAAAAAAATCTAGTACTCGGGCGTTGTAGAAGAATTGACCACAGATCTGAATGGATACATTTTTCTTTTATCAGTAGATCAAAAACTGAAGAACTTGATCGTTCTTCCTACTTGTTAAAACAGAATAAAACACTTTTACAGCCTATAAACACAACAACCACCAGTCTGCTCTTTAATACAAGCAAAAACCAACAAAGCAACAAAAAATACAGCTAAAGGAAGATATACATCCATGAATAAATGGGGATTATCTTACAACTCCTTCAATTTCTGGTTCATAAACTACAACCTCCATTAAAGAATATGCAGAGCCCTCTTTTTTTCCCCTGATGCATTTCTTAGGATAAAATGGTGAAAGAAAATGTCTGATTGTTAAAGATCTACTTATTATCATCATGCTGTACAGAAACACAAACAGTGAAGGCATTTTAGGCAAGATCTTCAACGCATAATGAACTTGCAAAAATAAAACATATTTCTGCAGAAGAGCAAACTAATAAGAGAAACCAACAGAATACGTTGGTTTCTCTTTTTCTTGAGAAAAAGAGAAATGAAGAAACCAACAGAATACGTTGGTTTCTCTTATTAATCTAGGCTTCTGATTATAAACTGAGATATGACAAGCCTATTATTTTACTATATTGTGAAAGCGATCCTTACCCAGTCTGAGGCCTCCAGGGGTCAAGGCGCTCTTGTCTCCAGGACACGTGTTCTTATTGGCCGTGATCGACACGAGCTCCAACACTCTTTCAGCTCGAGCGCCGTCAATTCCTTTTGGCCGCAGGTCCACCAGAACCAGGTGGTTGTCAGTTCCACCTGAAACATTTTAATCCAACATATCATCGACAGCTTTATGACTAAATCTAATCACGTTCCTTCTCAGAAATGCTTTTAAACTAATTGCTTTTCTCATTATTTTTACCTTTAAATGAAAAATATCCATATGCAGCCTTCCAAAACTGACCTCAAGATAATTTAATTAACGCTTGCCTCGTACAAAACATCTGACAGATGCTACAGAACTAAATGTTCCCACTTGATAATCTGTGTGCAGAGAAACTTATCTAATCAAAGTGATAAATGAATAGTTTATATGTTTATATATTTGAATAGCTTTCATAACCTCAGTAGTCACTAATCTTCCCAGACTGCACACCCAGCAGATATATCATAAACAGATACATCAACTTGCAGATGTGCTCTGAACCTCCAGGAAGAAAGAGCAGGACTGGAAACTATTAAAAATCTAACTAATCAAAGTTATCAAAAAGGTGCCATTAAATAAACGTAGGTATTTTTCACCAAATCAGATACAAGTTGAGGCAGGATAGAGGGAGTTCAAGCCATACGGACTAGATGCAGACATGCTTCAAACGCCTGGACTTAGGGCTGCATCCTGTATATCTTCAGTCTAATTTGACACAATTATTGTTTGGATTCATTTTAAAAACATTCTATAAACCATACTTCATTAGAATTTTCATGTTATTTGTTTTACACTTTCTTATTCTTTAAAGTAGCCAATGTCGAAAACTGTTCAAAAGTGTTTGAGTATTAATTCTCTGAATTTCTTAGGTTTATAGATGTTTCTCTTTCGCCATGACCTATTTTAAACAGTTTAAACACTGTAAAGTCAGTATTTTTTTAATTTAATTTAATTTTAAAGCTATATTGTTATAAAAAACTTTTTCATTTAGCAATCTCATTAATTTTCATCTTTTGAAACCTGGTCATATACAGTTTGCATGTACAATACTTTACAATTAATTGACTTTTTAGAATACAATACAATTAATTACTACAATGGGGTTATTAAACATATTACAAATTAATTATAGTTCAGTTGGTATATTTCAACACAGCCTTGTTGTACCTCAGTTGAGGCTAGCGTACAGGGACTTAGACAAGGCTGGCAGTGCATCTCTAACTTAGCTTGGTAAGTGTAAATACAGCATTAGAAACCGCCAGAAATCAGACTGCACATCTATTTCCCTCAAACAGAACTGGGAAAAAATATAGTCACTGTGACATTAGATTGAGCTAATTTGATGAGCTAATGCTGAATCCTTCAACATGTTATGTGTACATCTCTGAAGCCACTGTGATTAATAGTTTATTTAGATGCCTGAAAAATCATGTTCAATTATCTGTCGAAGTTGAATGACTTTATTCTGCTTGTTCGGAACTCAACAAGCTTTTGAAATGATCCACAATTAAATCAGTATCAGTTAAATGTCAAAATGAATCCACACTCTCTTTTTTTAATGCACGTTAGTAAAAGCCGCCTCCAGCTTACCAGTTCCACAACTAGGCCTGTCATGATAAAATTTTGCTGGATGATAAATTGACTCAGAAGTTATTGCAATAAATGATAATGTTGTTTTGAGAACATTTTCAAGTAATATAATGGTAATGCAAGAACACATTCTCAAAGATCAATAAACATTGAATTCAAATGAGCATTTAACACTGGGACTGGAAGACATTTTAAATATCCAAAATAAATAAACAAAACTACAGATACAACAAATAAAAAAAATTAGAAAGTCTTCTAAATTTATGAATTATTAACAAAAAAAATTACTAGTTGAGAGCAGTGTACCAGAATGAAGACCATTTTTTGTAGAAAGAGAGAAAAAAAGAGAAAAACAATAAATCATGCAAATGTAAATTATTGAACTTGCCGATTAATTGACTTATTGTTTTATGTGACAGGGCTATCCACAACAATAGCTTTGTTGTGGAACTGCCTCCACATTTCTAATGATGAGTTTCAGCAAGCTTAGTTCTGTTTAGGGCTGCAACTACCAATTATTTCAGTAATCGTTTATTCTGCTTATTAATTGGACAAAAAATTGCCATATTCTGTAAATTTTGTATTAAGATACATAAACAAGCAAACAAATTCCTTTTTTAAATAAGAAAAATGAATTTCTTATTTTAAAAATGAGCACCTTAAAGAGATTTTTGATTTATTTGAACTTTTGTGTGCAGCATTTCTGTGAATAATATATTTACATCAAAGGTCTTTCATCTTAAATGCAAAATGCATTTTTTGTACATTTTCGGCTCACTTACTGCTCTAACTGTGTTCTTTTTGAGTCTGTGCACTCCAGTTAATGATTTATCAATTACTAAATTAGTTTACAATTATTTCAATAATCCATTAATCACAATTAATTTGATTGTTTTAGCCCTCTACTAGAGAATCCACATTATTCAGAAAGATTACATAAAAACACACAAAAAACATGTTTTTTAAACAAGGAACTACATGATGCCATTAATTATAAACATTGGCATCATGGAAAAGGAATATTTAAAATGATCTTAAGGAAAAGCATGTTTGTCTGCTTGACAATGGACAAAGAGAGATGCTCATTCCACGGTCGAGGTAAGACTGATCCCGTCAAATGAGGATCTCATGGAGACAGTCAGAGGTCAGTCCCTGGAGAGAGCAGGCCAGCAGGCCTGAGGGTGACCTTTCCGCTCTGACAACAATGTTTTTTCTAAAGACGTTTAGTTTTGCCTGCAGTGGAGAGAAGAGTGTGGGAACCACACCTGCTGAGGTCCAGATTCAGTGTTCAGACAGAGGTGAGGTCAAACTGAAGTTAGGCACTTATCAGTTTTATTGTGATTGAAGGTAATGGACCAAGGGAAGCTCTCCTGGATCTCCTTCCTTCTTTTACCCTTTAAATCTTTACTTTAAAGTCATGTTGGGTATCTGAAGATCCCTGGTAACTGCAAAAATTGTAGTCTGAGTTTTAGTGAAAGAGACATTAATAACGCCTTTTAATAAAGTCAGATCTTTACTGTTTTATTAAAAGTCTGAATGTAAATTTAACTTTCTTTGGAAATTATCTGTAAGTGGTTAGAGTTCATGTTTTTTGCTATGTTTATCTTTCTTTGCTTTATTAATTGTTGAGGTAAACCAGTGCGATCAGTGAGAGATTGGTTCCAACATATAATCACTCAATTTTATCTAAAGTGTTGATATTAACATTTGGAGAATAATTAAAGTTTTAAAATGTTTGTAAACATTTCCATACCATCTAAATAAGAAAAATAATTTGCTCCTTCAGATGTTGGTATAGATTGTCAGTCATCCAGGTCTTGGTAATCTGGAGAGTTGCTTTAGTTTATAACTCAAGATCTCTCCTTCAGGTGAATTTTGATATATTTGAGACAGACAAGAAAATGTTTTCTAAAACTAATAAGAATCTAAGTGCATAAACACAATTAAGAAGCTTTCTCAGTTGCTACGTTTAATGCTACAGTTTGAGGTTTTATTATTCCCTAAAGATTCATGAGTCAGATCTTATTATGGACTAAAGAAATCTCTCTAGTTACTGCAGAACATCATCCTCAAAGTAAGAAAACCATTGAATATCTTAGTTTTACTTAATTTATCAGACTTTTTTTCATTTTGTTAATCATTCCAATACATTGAGGCAGTGACGGATTAGACCCCAGTTGATTTAAAATATATTTATGTTGTACCAAGACCTTCAGCTGTTAGCTGTTGACAAACTGAATTAAATTTCCATTTTAGCAACAGAAAATGTTTTTCTTTTTATTTTACTCTCATGACAAAAGAAATTACAAACTGCAGTGTAAGCACAAAACAGGTCAATTAAAAAAAAAAAAAAAAAAGTATCAACTTAGGGCCATAGATCAAAAAGGAGCTGAGGCCAGCATATTAAATGCTAAACAAGAGTCAAGCATTTGTTCACAATCACAAAGCAAACACGTTCATCAGATTTGATTTTTCTGACTGACAAGGCAGCCTTATTGGCATTAGTCCATTTACACATCATGAATTTAAATGCACCTTTGTTTTTTCCTCCTGCTGTGTAATTTGCATCTTTGTGACAGGGGGTTCTCATGAGTTTGTTTCAGCACTGTTAGATGAATCAGTGTCTTATCTGCAGGTTAAAAAACAGTCAAGTGTAAAACATGTATGATTACCTGATACCAGAGTGTAGCCTTTGCTGAGAAGAGCTGCAGCCATAGCCTTTGCATTCTTTACTACCTGGGCTATATACTCCCTGAACATCGGAGACTGGGCCTGGACACACAAACAATAGAGAAACAGTGGGATTAGCCTTAGAGGACTGGGATGCCAAGACCAAGTATTTTACTGTCTTTACTAGAACTGAAGACAGTATCAAAATGTATACAGTTAACAATAAAAAAAAATAGGGGAAGATAAACAGAAAAAAATATTAAATCACTTTGCAAGAACACAGATCAACAAGATTCAGATTTACTCTTTTCCGGTAGATAACAGCAATAACAGGTCTGCTTTCCAGACAAATCAAAACTTTGTATTCACATTTCCACTAAGCATTTGTTTTTGTTCAACTGACCTGTTTAAGAGCCACTGCTACTCCAGCAATGGCATGGTTATGAGGTCCCCCTTGCAGGGAGGGAAACACTGCAAAGTTGACTTTGTCTTCCAGGTCGTACATGATTTCTTTTCCTTTCTTGTCCACCGAGTGGACGCCCTTACGGTAAAAGATAAGGCCAGCCCTAAACAGAACAAAGTCATTCCCCAATAAAACACTGTTGCAATTACACATTTACAGCTGGAAACTTACAACTCTGAACATTATTCTTGATTTAATGATTTGTTATTTTCTACGAGCTGTGCAAACATATTCACACACACTTTTTTTCAGGTTGTTACAACAGCAAATGTCAATGTCTTTCACAGATATATAGTTTAATAGACCAAAAATAGTGTAGAATGGAGCAGTGGAAAGAAAATAATCAATGGGTTTGTGTCTTATTTTGGAAATAAGACACAAATAAATAAATAAAAAAATTTAGAAAAACAAGCGTCACAGAGAAACAAGGTGGTGGAAACATCATCATGCTGTCGGAATATTTTTACTCTCTATTGGATGGAGGTAAATGAAAGGTAATCCTGGAAGAAAACCAAAATATAGAGCCACAGCATAGTTTGTTGTGTCTGTAATTAAAGCCTTTCAATCAAATGGTTAGATCAAAGCACATTTAGAAACTGGTCAAAGAAAACCTAACATCACTTTCTCCTACTTCATAATTGTATGTTACCTTACATTGGAATATCAAATTAAAACACATCAACGTTTGTGCTTGTAAAAAAAAAACGGTTCTTGGGGTAGGAATCTTTATACTTTATGAAACAATAAGTGTCGTTACCTGGATCCTCTGAGGGACTTGTGTGTGGTGGAAGTGACCAGGTCAGCATGTTCAAACGGCGAAGGGACTGCCTTTGCAGCTACCAGGCCACTAATATGAGCCATGTCCGCGAGCAAGTAGGCATTAATACCTGTGCATAGCTGTGAGGAGAAGGTCGAATAAACAAACGTTTAAATGTTACATTTTTTGGTACAGGAAATTATTATTAAAATAAAGAAATTGCTTTAACATCTAACTTAATTATTTGTAAATCAAGGGTAAAGCGTACTTTGTTCAGTTGCCTTTGTTGAAAGTTATGTTAAGGAAGCAGAGTCTCAGCTCTTCTGCCTTAGCATTTTCTCTGCATGATTAAGATTTGATAACTAACTCTACATCTGCAGACATTACCCATCTTCTCAGAGGCAAGATATTTCAAGATGTGTAATTACACTCTCATTGGCAGTCCTAAGAGGCCTGAAATATGAAGGCAACATTCAGTAAATCTATGCTTTCACTTGCCAACATTTATTGAAAAAGACACAAATAATAAATAGCTTGGTAAAATGTAAACGAATCTCTGGCATGGGATCAGAACAGTAAACTGCATTACAATTAATATCCATCATAATAACATCCCCTTCCTTTAATACATAAACTGGATGCATGTTTGCTGGAAAAAAGCAGGGGCAAAGAGTGTCAGAACGCCAACAGTGGAAGAAAATGAAGGTAGCATGACTGTCAAAGTCTAGTGGTTGATAAAAACACAGCTCCATAATGGTAGGACACTCCATCTGATGGTGCTATCTAAAGTGGAGCTCTGCCACAAAGGCAACCAGTCATGGAGGGAATAAAGTAAATTAGCTGGTTGGTATAACAAAAACAGATAAAGGGCCCCCTTGTGCACCATCAAAGAGGACAGTGAAGTGTGTGTTTAAAAGTTGCTGCTGTGAGGCAACAAAGAATGAAAGCATCTGTACGTGCATGAAAAGTGTTTTGAAATGTTTTTTCACAAAATATCTGAAAAATGAGGGCTACTGGATTTAGAGCTATGCAATTTCTACAGCTGAATAGAAGTCAGTAAAAATGTGTCTGGAAGAAAGTCCGACGGTCTGACCTATTGTTACAGCAGATGGGTGTGTTTGACATCTAAATGGAAAAGGTTGGCTGAGTTTTACATTAAAGGACAACGCTGCTCTGAACTCCTTAACACAGCGAGTGCTGGAGCAAACAGGTAGGGTGAAAGAAGGGTGAGGTTTGAATATTAGGGAGCTCAGTTCACCTTCTTGATGCAGGCATAGTCAATGAGGCGAGCGTAGGCGCTGGTGCCAGCGATGATGAGCCTGGGCCGGAACAGCTTGGCTGTCATCTCCATCTGCTCATAGTCTATAAGTCCCGTTGCAGGCTGTTTAAAAACAGACAGGTTGAGAGGAGAGAAAAGAAATATTGAAAGAAGAAGAAGTGGGGGAGGAATATCAGAATATAAGAGAGAGCGTAAAGGTCAGAAGGGGAAAAAAAGAGAAAATGAGAGGAAGGAAAAAAAAACCTGTTAGATATTTGAAGATCAAGAGCGGGCATATCAACACGGAGAAGAGATTTTTCCATTTGAAGCTCATTTGAAGCAGCTGCAATTGAAGTACTTTGGGCACTTTTAAAAGAGGAAGGAATGTATCTAAGGAAGACATTTACACCCATCATATGCAGGAAGATGGAGCAATTGCAGTAATGCACCACTACTTATCCTAATTCAGCCTTTCAGGGGCCTCCTAAACTGGTGAGATGAGGCTGAACGGATCATGCTGGTTTTAAGATTCTCCCCTCTCCTTTTCATTAAACTGGGCAATTTAAGAAACATGGTAGTTAATCTGTTTCTCTCAGGACAGAGTTAAAGGAGACATGAACTGACCGGCCTGTCTGCGTCCTTAACCTACAGCTTTACCCATCTAATTTTCCTCCCAGCTTTGGAGGAGAGACAACGAAGGACAGCTAGATGAAGCAGAAAAACAAAGTGGGAGACAGACACATTGGAGAAAAAGGGAGTAGGAGACAAGAAAAAAAGAGAACAGAAAGGAGGAGAGAAAGCTTTATTTAGACAACCTGATAATCTCCCATCTCAAGAGCACATCTATAGATGCCCTCCTCACTCCATCAACCTGCTCATTGTGAGGACGGAACCAGTGGTGCTGGCCAGCCTGTCGATTTCCCATTATCTCTCTCGCAGAGGGGTCCTGCCTGCCCATACATCAGCAGGCCTGGACAAGCAGAGCCTCATCGCCATCCATCAGCTGCTACCAACACTACCATACAATCACGATCCCTTGGTAGAAAATACATTAAACATTCTGAGGAGTGATCATATCTGTTGGATATAAATCCTGTTATGTTTGGGGGACACAGATTTTTACAGATCACAATTTAAGTCAACAAGTAAATAAATGTTTTAAATCAAGGATTCCTCCACATTTTTTGTTCTTACAATTCTAGGCTTTACTTTCCAGGGTTCACAGTTATTTATGTTTGTTGTAAAATATAAAACACGAAGATCGGCAGTTCACCAATTTGTAGCAACTATTTTTACACTTGTTGGGCTTTAAATATAAAATCCAGAGAGAAAAGGAACAACAAGGAAGGAAGAACAAGAAAAGAAGATGGGACAAAAAGGAGGATGCATAAGAAAGGAGGAAGGTAGGAAGGGAGGATGCACAAGAAAAGAGAGTGGGAGGACACAAAGGAAGGAAAAGTGCAAGGACAAATACAAGGGATGAATTGTAGGAAGGAAAGAAGGAATGAAGAAAAAATATAAAGGGAAAGACTCCTTGGACACTTGGTAAATGGTGGGGAATAAAGTCTGAAAATATATTTTTTTCACAATTTTTTCATCCTTCATTAAAGTAAATTTCCAATGAAATGACATTCACAGACTTTACCTGTCTTTTTTTTTTTTACTGTTGCAACACCTGAATTTCCCCACTATTCTTCTATTTTATTTACTTATCTATAAGGCACAGGTAACTTTATTTATACAGCACAACTTTAGCAACAAGGCAATTCAAAGTGCTGAAACGAATTAGGAAGGGTAAAAACAGGTATTAGAAAACTACAACTACTTCCTGACTTTGCAATAAACCATGGTCTTAATCATTAACAGCTGCTACACAATCTGGCCAAAAATGAGTGGTGACTGCAGGACAGAGCAACAAGTGAGGCTCTCCCAGGACCGTGATAAGATCAGCCAAAGGTTTCAGTGTGACACACACTCTTCCTTCTGCCAAAACTCACCGTCAGGGCACAATAAGTGGATCTTTGTGTGCAGACAGCGCTTTGTGATGAACAGCTGTTTTGTTAGTTGCCCATTATACATTAAGTTTGTATAATATTGTAGTGGGTGCCAAGAGATTATGCAATATCAAAGTGCCATAATGTTCGTCATTAAAGTGAAGTCATTTAGTCATTTAGGCTCGTGAACTAGATGTTATGATAAACAAAACAGACTAGGGTGTGTGGTTTAAATTTGACTCTGTTTTGAAGAAAAAGAAAAAAAACACATATTGCCAAAAGGTCCTAGGTCTAGAAAGAATGTTGCCATTCTATAAAGAATGGCAACATTTTATAAATCTGTAAATTATAGTGAGATGTTTGTATTTTAAACAGAGTAGTGTTCAAATTTCAGCAACCTTTGACCCATTGGGGACTAAAACACACCTGAGCTGCTGCTATACTGATGCCTTTATCAGTATAGGAACTTAACAGTAATGTGGCATTACAACACCAGTTTAAAATTGTTGTCAGAAAATTTCCCAAAGAGAAAAAAGAAATGAGGAATGGAAAAGATCTGAAAATGGTGGGTTACATGACTTGCTAAATTTGGGTTAGAGGATCCAGTCAACTGAGATGAGAAATTACTTTTACAAGGGAGAGTTCCCATAGTCCCATAGTTTTGAGTCCCATAGTCACTCAAATCAAAGCCAACATATAAAAGGAATATATATTACACAAAAAAAACCATTCAGTAAATCAATGAGAGCTCTGAAGAGATTTGATCAGCGGTCAGTGAGCTGGTCCAACATGAATAATAATCATCTAAAATGATCATGCATACAAGGTGAAATTATACACAATTTCTACATTTTAAATTATTCATCTCCATAATGCATCAGTTGTGAAACTAACAAGAAAGTAAGTTCAGTTAAATTTTTGTTTATTATTAGAAAGCCTACTAGCAAGTCAGCAGGAAGCTCCTGGCCCTTTAATAAGTAAATACACATGCATGGCATTATGTTACAATTCAGAAAGAAGAATAAATTGCCTCAACATTTTTCAACAAACAAATCTGATTGTTTATTGAAAAGCAAACGTCACGGTGTATTTGAATCTATGAATGGCTCATAATGTTTTTGAGGGGTTATTACAATGAGTGGCTAATTTTCCAACTTTTTCAGATACATTCAAATCAGTCCAACAAATCATTTCAGGTATTTTACAAATGACACAACCAACAGGTGCCAACAGCATTCTTGTGCTTACTGAGCTGGTCAGTCTCCACAACATTACCTTTGTGTTCACACATTTGTTTGACAATTAGTTTTTTGTTTGTTGTAATTTTATTAAATGGTTGCACAGCCTTAGTTTATTGTAAATCACAATTATGCACATATGTTTAAGTGGCTTAATGCTTTTATAGGAACATGTCTAATTGTTCCCATTATAAGAGCAGTTATGGAAATTCAATTAAGTGTTGCTACAGTGCAAGCATTGCAAATTGACAGGGATCAAAATAGTGCTAATACATAAATGCAAGAAATACATAAATGCTTTATGCTTATATAAAACAAAAACTTGGAACATGTTATAATTTTTAAAGTCTGGAAGTGCTACAGACAGTTTTTTATAACTTCATAGTAGAAGAAGGTGAAAAGGCTTCAGAACAGCCAATGGAAAAGGAAAGCAGTGCTGCCAAGGTTCCTCAAACAGAAAAAGATTCTAAATTAACAGATTTGAAAAAATTTGAAAATTCTGTTTTTCAAATGTGTAAAATTTTTAGCTGCATTACATTTTTTTAACCACATCAGTCTTATATTTCTTTGGTGTGTTTTGAAATGTATGCTGGAAGCATCTGCTTACGTTTAGTTTATAAGGCATGGACTCAAAGTAGATTGATGTTGCAGAGATCCTCTTCACATCTGACATGTAGCCATGGGTCAGGCTGCAGAAAAAAAATATTTTTTTAATGTGCAACTCTGACAACTTTATGCAATAACAATAAATTGCTTTAATAATAGAAAGTATACAAAAAAGAAGGAATGAACGATGGTGTTGGTTATTCAAGCCTCAAAGTGACACACTAGTTTTGGTCAACAAAGAAACTGGGGCAGCTTTGAAAAGAAAGAGAATAAGAACAAGAAAAGCCCCAAAGGGGGAGAACAGAATAAAAAGCAGCAGTGAATACTGACTGTCCACCATCGGGCAGGTCCAGGCCCATGATGCGGTCATGCGGCTTGAGTACAGCTGTGTAGGCAGCAAAGTTAGCAGGAGAACCTGAGTATGGCTGGACGTTGATGCCCCACTTCTCTGGGTCCAGGTCAAAGGCCTCCAAAGCTCGCTTCTGACACAGAAGCTCGATTTGGTCAACCACTTCTGCTCCACCATAGTATCTAAGGCCAAAGAAAAAAGCAGGAAAAAATATAATTGTCAAAAAGAAAAAGAAAGAACAACATGTACTCAACCGGCAAATCTTTATTTGGACTTAATATTTCAACAGTCAAACCATGAAAGAGACACTTTTTTGGTGCTTAGGAGGCAAGAAGCAGTATTTTTCAGAGAGTAACTGCTATGAAAAGTCAGAAGTTTATGTCTGGTGCTGTAAAACACTGGGTTGGTATCCTGAGTGCAGTTTCTCTTTCCTGTGCAACAAATGCATCAAGGGCAAAAATTTTGTCTTTTTTATGTTAATATGCGACTCATTAGAATTTGTTACTTTTGCAGTAACTGAAATAACTTTACTTAAGTTATAAAGATTATGCAACTGAAATAAAGCTTATGGCTTTAAAATCAAATGTATTCTCCTGTTTCAGTTTCTTAAGGGAAGCTTCTTTTTCTCCCTCAGGACATCAGGATTTGTAAAACTACAAATACAAACTCTCACTTGATGATGCTGGTAGGTGATAATGTTACAAGAAAGTTTCAGATTTTAATTCTTAAACTACTATCAATCATCTTGATGAAAGTTGATGCTAGAAGCAATTAATGAACAACTGTTAAATTTAAGACTTTAAATGAAACAGTAGCTCTGTGACGTGACAATCTCTCTCCCATTGCAGATCAAAAGGACATTTCTCCAGCTAATTAAAACTGGTTAAACAAGAGGGTTTAGATATTGTGCTGCAAACAATAAGCTTTCCTGCTCTACAATTAGAAGTTAACATATCACAAGGACATAGGCAATATATGATTTTCAGAAAGCATCTCTCAATTTCATTATTCTTTTTTATCAGTTAAATGAGTCAGAGGATATAATTTGCATTAACAGCACGGTTCATTGGAAACACTTGCAACAAACAACCCCAAAGAGATTAGGAGTTTTAAATAAGTTCTGAGGGGTTAAAGGTTCAGGGAAAAATACCATAATATGCTAAACATTTGTTACCTTATTCATTCATCTTAATTTAGACTTGCAAGTTTGTTTCCTTCATTGTTACCCTCCTGTTAAAATAGTCCATTAAATATCAGGATCAGGTTATGCAAAAATGGTTGCTTCTTTACTTAAACAACTCCTGATGTAAGTAATCAAGTAAAATGAACACTGAAAACCCAGCAAAAGTGTATATTCATTTGCATGAATTGTTTTATTACACAAAGCATAACATCAAAATCCATGTCAACAAAATGTTTTATCACTTCAAAAGCATTAGTCAGAAATGGAATCATTAGTTGAAAAAAAGCTTCTCCTATCTTTGACCCAAATGTGTTATGACAAACTGAGGGCATTTTAGGCTGAAAATATTGAAAACGTTTCAACGGAATTGCAGATGAAAGAGAGCCTGACTGGCGCAGCAAAAACCTTTAAAAAGAATCGGATTATGTTTTGTTTCATTACACTAAAGTGTAAAACAGCAGAGAGGGCAAATGTGGGCAGAGGGTTCCAAACTAACACCAAATACAATAGAAAGGAGACTTAAAAGGCTTTTATTTAAGACATCAAACGATGAGTGTTTCACAGTATTAAAGCTTTAATTTTATTGCTGATATGTAAATTATTCAAACAGAATAATCAATTTTAAAAATTATCACACTAAAATAAATGAAAACTCAATTATAAACGACTGTAAATATATCCAATATTCCCCATTGGGAATCTTCGTCAGCATCCTAGGGGCGGTGGATTAGTGATATAATTAGGGTATGCAACACACAGAACCCAGCATAAATCAGTATGCATGCATGCATTCCTTTATTTTTGTAGATCTGCAGCAAATGTCCCAAAGCCCAAAGTATCAGCACTGTTAATAAGCTGAGGTGTGGCTGAATAAACACTCACCTTCTCCCTGGGTAGCCTTCAGAATATTTGTTGTTCAGACATGAGCCCTGAGCTTCCAGAGCTGCTCGGCTGCAGAAATTCTGTGATGACAACACACACACACACACACACACCCACACACTCAGATCAATGACATGAGAGGATAGAAGGGACAAGGACGGCAAATTAAAGTCTGTTAAGTGATAGTGAGAAATCCCCCTTTGGCTAGAAGCAATCATTACAGTATTGAACCTGTGGTCGGCCATAGACTAACACTCAACACTTCTGAGTGTTTATCCCTACACTGCTGGAGGACACACGATAATGTGATAAGTGTTTGTGCACATGTTGAGGTATATTCATGTGGCCCATTTTTATGTCCTAAGTTGAAATGTTGAAAATCTTGCAACATTGATATTGTTAAATATTGTGATGATCATAATTGTAATGAGTATGCTTTCCTTTTTTTCATGCCCACTAATGTGGTGTAATTTTTAGTATTTCTGGTACGACTGTGTATGTCAAGTTTGGGCATCTATGGCAATGAGACTCCATCCAATAATAGTAATTTAAAAACGGATATTGCGACAACAATATATTTTGCAGACCCAGAGTGAATACTCTTTAAACTGTACAGTCTGTCTAGGCAGACATAGAAAAATGCATTCCCCACCCACTGGTGTGATTGGGTGGTGCTGGTGTATCATGTGTGAGTGGTTATGGTAATGCTTATCAGAAGAGGAAGAAGGAGATCAAAGAAGATAACAGCTCCAGTAACAGTTTTCTGTTGCACCCATCTGTCATGCCAATAAATGTGCATGTATTAGCAAAGGGAAAGCAGTCGCTTTGAGGTGTGTGTTGGGTGGGTGGGTTGGTAACGTGTGTCAAAATGTATGTCTTTTCTTTCAAGGTGTGTCTGCCTGACTGTTGCTCTGATGAGCCATGCAGAGTGAGTTAGAGAGGAAGCAGGATGAAGATCTCAGCTTTATCTCACACTAGAGCGGTCAGGCTTTGTGCTGAGAAGAGGCTGATATACTCCACTGAACAACTACTGTGGCAAAAAAGAAACAAGGGAAGAGAGAAAGAACAACAGAAGATAAAACACTGTCTGCTCTTCTGAATAGTAACATTCTCCATTTCACACTGTAAGGCTCAGGAATAAAAACAAAAAGAATGACCAATTTTGGCTCTAGGGAGTATTCAGATATTCCATCTTATAATGAATAAAGCTTTCTCTAAGCATTTTTATATAAAAAGATTGTATTTAATAGCTATACAGCCTGCCAATGAGTTTCTAACATTCCTCGGTTCTTGTTAGACTTTGTGTGAAGTGTTACATCATCGTACGCTTTAGAAACAAGGTCTCTCGCAATTAAAATAAAATTGGACATGGGGGGCAGGGGAATTGGGCAAAGTGTTGTGATTTGGCACAATAAACTGAGAAAACCTTGAGTGAGTAAAAAAATGTATTTGGACTGGTCCAAGGAAGAAAAATTCAGTAAAAGTACAAACAAAATGGGATAGCTATGAATTGGAACCACAGTTGGACAAAAACTCTGAATGCCATTCAAAATGTAAAGATAAAAAGGACCAACCTTTTATCTTTAACCTGGTTGGCCAACCAACCTGGTTGGCCAACCAGGTTGGTCACTCTCTGGCAGGAGTTTCTACAGAATCTAAATGAAAAAGTGGAATAACTTTCAGCTATCCGACTGTGCTAGTCTAAATTGAAATAATAAAATGAATTTGACAAAACTGAATATTACACTGAAGTGAATTTGATATGTGTAATCCAGAGGTAAAAAGAGCCTCTTTTAAATAGAATAAATACATTTGTGTGGAATACATATGTAGTAAATATGGGTTTATAAAAAGAGATTAAATAATCAATATGAAAAACTGCATACACGTATAAAACAACACTTTATCTTGAATGTTATTATTGAGGCTTTAGCCTTTTAGTCTGTGTTACCAAATGCAGTCTACTACACAGAGTGTTCAGACACGCCTTTCTGCCGTTTGCAGTAGTGATGTAGACAGGAAGTGATGTCAATATAGCACAGCAGTACAGTGACTATAAATTTGAAGCATAAATATTTAATTCTGTGAGTGACTTAAGACTGTACCTGATAGCTTAAAACACTCAGGAGAGTCTAATGTGGAGGGCATGTACGAGCTAAAATGCCAAGAATTTGTACTGGTGAGTTTGTTGTTCTGCTAGCTTTTATGTCAGCGTGCGAAATTACTAAACTGAAGCTTCTGTTTGGTGCAGGTCAAAAGAAAAGAAAAGAGAATATCTAGGTTTGCACTTCAGAACAGAACAATAGTAATCATTACCTCTCCAGGAGGTGCATATGTGTAGGATGATAATGTGCTTAGAGCAAACTACATTTCCATAGGAAAGACATAAACTTAATGTAAACAGATCAGGTCACAATCAGAGCAAAATGTATAGTGGGGAAAAAAAAACCATATTAGAAGGCTGGAGATTTATGTCATTGGCAAATTAAGAGTTTTATGTCTTAAAAATGTTCAACTCATCATTTATCATATCTAGAAATTTTTAATCTCCAGATTACAACAGCTAAATCATGAGTCAGATAAAAGAATGTAGCTTCTTGCTTCCTCCACTACTGATTATTTTTTCTAAAGTTGTTCTACTACAAGCTGTTCTGCTGAACTGAATTACGTTTTCACACTACAGGTTAGGAATTTTTACATACGTTTTTAGAATATTCAAGGTATTTAAATTGATAGATTTTATTATCCATATGCCCCGGTTACTTTCCAAAAGCTGCAGTGTGGAAAATAACTATTTTACTGTTTTTTTGTTACTGTACTAAATAGGACAAACAAGAGTTTAAAATTTTAAACAGATTATCTATAGTAAACATAGTAGTTAAATTAGTTTTTCATTTCTAATGCCTATTTAAAAATACAATTGAACAAAATTTTAGTTTGCTTGGCACCTAAACTAGACCCAGCTTACAAACCAGATGTCCAACTGAAAATTCAGATTTCAGACAAACAGACTAAATAACTGAAGTTGCAATTTTCCACTTCTGCATGAGTTTCTGTGGTAATCAGTCGTTTTCTCTTACTAACTAAAAAACAAAGTTAGTGAGTTGAACAAAAGATTTGATGTGGTAAGTTGTCTAAATATAAATCAGGGTGAAAGGGCCTTTATTTAATACAAATTCAGTTTTTATCTTCCAGATAATGGAATAAAGTGCAGAAGCACAAACATTTTCCTGATTCAGTTTACCTTATTCCCCCCATACTCAGAAAGTAATAAAAAATTGCCAAATATATTTTAAAACTGCAAAAAGATGATCCTAACCATAAACGAAAAGATGAAAATGATTAATTTTCACTGTTGATTTTTAAATACCTCAGATGCAATGAGCTCCAAACCACGGCACTGTCTGTCCTTCTCCTTCCGCAGAAGAGCCCACATTTCTGGGTCGTCCTCAGCCAGACTCTCCTGTCCGGTCCAGGATCCATCTTCATCCACCGTTCGGGTGGCTGCATGGGACTGCTGGAACCGTACACTGAGACGAATGGAGGGCCGCTGGCACAAGGGCTGAGGGCAGGAACAGGGCGAGGATGACCGAAGTAACACAGATGGAAAATGTTCAAATTAAAGTGTGTCAGTTTTAGAATTGGGCTGGAAGTAGGTTGTGGTTCATAAAGACCAACACAAATTATAGAAATATTTTGGGGGGAAAAAGTACTTCTGTTATCAGTTTCAGTGAACATTTTTAACCATTCTAAGGGATGCAGGCAAGTTACACAGAACATAATGTCTAAGACTTGAATCATTCACATTTCAAAGCAAGAGCCAGATTTTTTTTATAATAATTTTTTTTTCCCAAGACTTTTTCTCAGCTCATTTTCTCTTTCACTTCTATGCATAGTTTTGTACAATTAGAAGATTGTGTTTGCACGATATCAATAATCAGCACAGTTATTCAATTATGCTCCCATCAGCAGTTCTACAAACTGAGCGACTGACTTTTCCTGCCTCAATGTACCAGAAGGGATGTATAAAGAGGACAGATTCAGCACTTCCTGCTTATCTAATCTGGACTAGGGCTGGCAAGTTCTGCTGCTGCCGCTGGAATGCCGGATCGCACAAGAGTGCAGAGACTAAAAATTTAACGGGTCCTTTTTAAAATATGAATCCTCCCACTGGGTTGAATTCTGCCTCTACTCCTCAGTTTCTTATCCACATACTGCTTGGACAGCCAAAAAACTTTCAAGAAGAAAAAAATACAACAGTTTACATAAATAGATATGACACATGATTACAATTTTTAAAAAAACGGTGCTTTGTGAGAGAACGCATTGAGGGTTAAATTAAACCTATGATTGGTTGATTACATGCAGAATAAACTGGCTTCTTCCTGACATTTAATCAACAACATGATTATAACTGTGCTTCGATCAATCGCTCCACATCTAACCTGTAGTTATCATCTGTACAGGTGGGCTAGGGTGTGAGAGACAGCCTCCCTTTAATAGCACCATTAAAAAGCAATTAACACAATGCTCAGGACCAACTAAGGACATTCATTTTACAAGAGCTATTATCCTCTTCTCAAATGCGGCAAAAATGTTGAGGGCATTTTGCCTTTCAAAGAGGCCTTTTTCTACATTTAAGGTGTGAAAAGAACAAAAAGAAAGATTTAAAAGTTTTACTTGATATTTTCAAGAAAGGAAATGTTGAATAGTGAAAGATAGGAGAGAGACTACAGTGGAGAGGCATTGAGAAGTCATCCTTTGACTAGAATTTGCAACTTTTCAACTTGATTGACCTGACCAATGGTTCCTTAGTGGTAATCTAAAGAAATCCAATCCAATCCACAAATTCTACATAAGTGCAAAAATAATGATATGCAAAGAATTTTACGTTGAGGTCAGCAGCCTAGAGTGTGGAAGCCTTTTTTAAGTAAAACAGGCTCAAAAGTTAATTACCAGGATGAATTCAAGGTTTAAAAATGCAGTTTGAGGAAGCACAAAGACGTGAGAAGCTTACTAACAAGAAAATAAATTTTCTACGATATTTTTAGGTACATTTGTGACTTATTCAGGCTGTGAAAGGGCGAGAGAGAGCAAAACTTTTAACAGTTTTGTGCTTTAAGATTCATTAATCGGACAGGACGGCACAGGTGTTCAAACCAGAAAATCACAGATTACAAAACATACTCCTGCCTCCTGAACCGCCGTGAGAAGCGATTTTACAAATGTTAGACAAAGTAATTGCTAAAATAAGGTTAAAAGACAATTACAAATCTGCAAGATTTTAAAAAAATAAAAATAAATCCTATCAGGGCTATGCACTAGTTATCACTACATCAGTGTGCACAAGATTAATATTAAAATGTTAGCCAATAGCTATTAGCTAATATTTCAGTACTGTTACCAGTTACCACTAAGACATTCAACAACTTGGACAGAGTCTTACTGCATTATATATCCACGGACGAATAGCCTGACTGTCTATGAACTTTAGCATATCCGAGATGGTAGAGGTCATAAGATGTGCAGGAAACATGCATGACAACAACAGGAAGAGGAAATGTGGATTTATTGCAGCAGATGTTTGTGCAATATCTGCCAATAAAATTGCCATCCCATCATGTTCTAATACTGTTTAGTGCAGGAATAGCTAATCAGAATCAGGTTTTAATATGGATTTTACAGAGAAATTAGAATAGGCCAGAAATCTATACAAGAACAACAAATAACATTATTGCCAAGTTAATTACCAATTTTAAACAAAGTCTAACCTGGCATTCCTTCGCTGGTGGCAGTGGTAATCTTAGAAAAGAAAGATCTTTGGAAAAGAAAAGTAGAGTTGCCTCTGAGGACCTACATCTCACAATGAAATCAGAGGGGTCATTAAATCCTGACAGGAACTATCATTTGTTCTCTTGCATTTCCACTGGGGCACACCAAAGCAATGAAAGTCAACGGCTGAAATGACCCCAAAATAAGCCAACGATGCATCCATTATCTGGTAGACAAGGGTCCCTCTGCTTGTTGTAAGCTTCTTTCTTCCCCCTTTCCCATCCTCCTGTCCCCATCCTGTCAGCTGGAGCTGCTAAACAAACTCAGGCATGTAATACACAAATGGTGCCCTTATTAGGCACCAAAATAAAATAGCTCTGGGCTTCTACAGACAACTCACAGGTTGTCCCTGTGATCTGCCTCTCTTTTGCTTCCTTTCTCTGCACTGATGATTACAGAAGATTAATTAATTAACACAAGATAAAGTGATCCAAAAAAAGTGAGAGCCAGCATGCGAGGACCAAATATGTCACAGTGAGACTATTTTTAGACAACAGATTACACTGTTGTTTGAAGGTGAACTCTGCAGAGAGAAAAGGGTTGAATAGACCACATTAACCTGGATGCTAATAACGGGATAACAGACCTTATCTTTGTGATGACAAGAATGTATTTGTTGCTTTTCTTGTCAAATGTGTGTGAAAAGAATAGTACCAAAAATTATGAAAGCAGAAGAAATGAAATCATTTAATTAATCCCAGTTTTGTATTATTTTTTGTCCATTTTCTGCCAGCTCCTAAGGCAAGTCAATTTTACAGATGACTGCTGTCCTTCAGTGGCTATACCAAAACAACAATCAACCCTGCAACACAAGAAAAACAAACGGGACTATAGAGGTGGAACAGTAAAAAAAAAAAAAAAAAAAAGATATGTAAGAAAGGAGAGAAGAAGTGTCAACAGGGCAGAAATCCATCAGCCTGACACATCGATGCCCCTTTTCCCTGTCACTGACTAATAGTCCGACTGTCTGTTACAAATTGCCCTGGGTGACACCAGCCTGAGAAATCTGGATGGGGTGGAGAGGCACAAAGGGGCAGAGGCTCAGCCTAGGACATCTGCTTTCGGTTCAAAGGCTGGTCATGCTTTCAGAAACTTCTTAGTCAATAAAAAAAGCCCAAAATTAGTTTTGGGCCTTGCAGATTTGATTTAAATGTTTCAATTTTATAAACATTTTCTTCTGACTTAAAGTAATCCTGTTTCAGAGTATCCTCAGTCCTAGAATCTGTGGATGAAGCCAAAGACTAGGGTGATGGCAAGGAGCTAGGGTTGTTGTAAAAGAATATTTTAGTATTCGAGTACTCTATAGAATATTTTTACGATTATCCGAGGAATAGGATCTCTCTCTCACTCTCTCTCGACGTGATTCTGATGCCACAAAAGCTGTCGTAGTCCAACCATCGCACCGCAAAATTCAACAATCCTTATTTCTCCCCCAAACCCTTACAAAACACTGCACAATTCAACACCATGCTTCTACCACTTTACAATAACTCATAAGTGGAAGTAAGAGCGCTGCCCACCACAAATAATCATCCGGTCGGAAACGGTGTGCTACATAATCAAACATAATTTAGCAAAGGTTCGATTCAGATAAATTTTCCTCGAGGAATTTTAATAATCAAGGTGCTCAAATCTTTTGAGGAATCGTTTCAGCCCTACAGGGAGCTCATCACCAAAGATAAGTCATCAAAATACAGATGACTTGCAAAAAGCTGGTGAGCAACTCTTAGGGTTTAATTGCTTCAAGCTAAAAATATTTTTAATGCTTTAATGAGGGGGGTAAAAATCTTTGGACAAAACACTTTTCTTTTACATTTCTACTCCTTTAAGATTCAACCCCATCTCATATTGGCTGAATCAAAACAATTATAAATCCAAATCTGCTAAAGATATGAATAATTTTGGTCTTAACTGTAAAGAAGATAAAGGAAAAATGCTAAAGGGAAAATACAAATAAAGCATCTGGGTTGCTTGCCCTTAGTCTACCACTCAAAAGAAAATATGAGATATTGAATATAGCAAAAATGTGAGGTAATTAAAGAAGCTTGTTTTCTTGACCGCCTCCACTAAATCCTAAACATGTATGTTGCACATGTTTCTATTCCACTACAATGTGATATTTGGATTGTAGTTTTTGTTGGTCATCATGTTCTTAGAGTGATAAATTCATGCTTTGCATGCCAATAATATATTTAATCTGTTTGAAACACACTGAAACAGCTAATGGTGCCCAAGATGCTGAAGAGAACACTGAAAGAATAATAATGACAGATGACAAAGGGAGCAATGTGGAAAATGTCATAGTCATTGCAATATTCAACAGTATATTTAAATTGTATGATTTCCTAATATCACAACACTACTTATAGAACATTGTACTTTATCACTCTGTCACCACGACCCATCACATGTGGGAATGTGTGGCAATTGGACTGCTTTAAAATGGTGTAATAATAAGAGCATTTGGGAGATTCAAGGCACTAGAAAAAAACTTAAATTACAGTCTAAATACTGTAGGGATGCAGCACATGTTGGTGATGTTATATAAAAATAAATATATGCAGGACTGATGCCTCTAAAGCTGCAGTAGGTAACTTTTATAAAAAATATATTTTACATATTTGCTAAAACTGTCACTATGTCTTGATAGCATACTGCAAAACAGATAATCTGTGGTAAAAAACAAAACAAGTATGAAGGACCCATATCATTGAAGTTATATTTGCAAGACCACAAATGACCAATGATGAATTCTGCTGCGGTCCTTCTAAAAATCAGATGTCTATCATAGCTACAGACTGAAAAACTCTTACTAATATGTGTCCCATGAGGACACGAGTAAGAGAGCACAAATGTACAAATATCTTGTGTCTGTCAGAATATACTTAACCAATTGCCACCAATAGGAAAAGCATGCATGCATGTGAACTGACTGAAGTCTTTAATGAGAAACACACTGAAAAGTACTGACTTGTAAAACTAGGGCTGAGTACATGCCACAAAAATTTGGCTCAAAGTTGTCACAGACTGTTTCTGAGTAAATATGTGAAATTTGCCATATTCCATAAATAGGCTGTGTGAGCCAAAATTATAGTTTATCAGCTAACTTTTATTACATTTTTAACTAAATTTCAAGCTTCTCTCTAAACTGAAAATGACAGAATATTTCCACACACTAAAAAGGAAAAGAGTTTGTCATTTTAAGAAAAAAACAACATAAACTAAAAGCAAATAACCTTATAATATGCAATTTACAATGCTGGTGGAGTTAGAATAGCTCAGTTGTGTATTTTAAGGAGCTAATGTAAGGAAGTGTGAAGTGTTGATTAATCTATGACAGAGCCATTAGATTAATGCATAAAGAACTGTATTTGGCTAATCCATTTGCATATTTTAGAAAAGTTGTACATTCAATATATGATTGCACTGCACTGACAGCTACTCATACCAACACTGCTAATTTTAGTTAATACAAGTTAAGAAGTTGCTGACAACTAATTCCAATGCTGAACACCAAACTTTTATCTACTGATTAACAATATCAAAGCAGGATGTCAGGAAGTTAATAATTTCTCTGCTTTGAAAGAACATATTAAGCTCTATTGCACTTTCAACGTACTGGAAAGAGAACCAGTCATATCTAGTTTTGACATTATGGTCAGTCCAACTTTACATTAAAGTTATCAGAAACAGACATTTGTAACTTAATAAATCCCATTCTTGTTTAAACTAAGATGTGTGGTACATGTTAAAAAATGTAGAAGAAACAACAGTAAACAAATAACTAACCCACAAACCCTATTTGCTCAGATAAGTAAACAAAAAGTAAAAATATGACGGAAAAAATATATTTTCAAAAATACTGAGACATAAAAAAGAAATTTGTTATAGACATTTATTAATGCATATACAGTATTTGTTGGGGTTTGGGAACTTTTAGCTCATTAGAAATTGCATAAACACTCGTTAAGTTGTCATTTCACAATCTTAAACTTATAGATGCTTTTACCCAGCTGTACATCAGAGTTATAAACAAAGTAGACAACTTGCATCAATTCCTGCAAAAAATGTACTTATACCTTTGTTAAGAGATGAAAACTACACTAAAATATGTCACAATTATAGACCTGATTCAACATAGTGAGTTCAGTCAAAGATCTGAATTGAACAAGAACAACTTTATTCAAACTGGGAAAGTTTTGTTGCATTGCAAAGTCTTAAATAGTGTGACTGAGAAAATTAATCATATCCTTGTGTGCATCTTTAATTACAAATGTACTCACATACTTTTAAAAAAGGGAAAACATACATAATTAATAAAGCATTTTAAACTGAACACTTTAAAACAGTTCTCAATTAAGAATAAATAACCATAAGTTTTATCCAGGGTGGATCTTCTTGGCATTAAATGTCTTTCCAAAAGACATTTGGAGCACATCAGCTAAAACTTTTGTTGTTTTGTCTGTTCATAGTAGATGCAAGAGGCAACAGCTTATCTCTTTTTAGTCTGTTAAAACGCATGGCTACACCCCCAGCCCCGAGCACAATAAATGTACCCTCCCTTTAACTTAATTCAAAAGCTTGGGACAACATACGAAAACGTAAATAAAATGTATTTTTAGATACTTGCATCCACCTTGGAAGTGTACCCCTTGTCTAGATACAATTTCCTTTGTCAATCTAGTAGACTTCACTGCAAATGCAATCTAAAAACAAACTCGCTGAAGTGTAGAAATCTATGAAATGCATAAAAATACATTAGAAAAAGTTGTCTGATTTGTTCTCCATTAGATTATTAACGAATAAAAGGACTGTTTCTGAATTATGTGTTTAGGTTCTAGCAGTTTCCCCTCATGATGACACAAGGCAGTGGAGGTTGCATCATTAGGGATTCAGGAGTAACTAGTAAGTACTGCAACTAGAAAAGCTAACCCGCTAGCCCATCTGATAGAAAGCAAATGCCAATGTATAAAAAGCAGCAACTGAGCAGGCCAGAGGAGACAGCTAGCTGTATACTGTTACACGCGATAACTTTTAAAGCAGTAACTGTAAACCCTGTTTGCCATAAGGTGTTCTACTTATACCCCTTGACTCCAAGTTAGTAATGATCCACGCTGACTGCAGCTAGCTAACAGGTCTTCTGTGCAAAAACGCTAGCTTAGTTACACAACAGAAAACACCGAGATAGAAAACGGAAAACAGAAATATTTTAGAGAATAATAGTTACCCGTGTAAGCTGCTTGAAAGCGAATGACAGCATGTTTACAGCTGTGAGACTGGTGGGTAAAGCGGTGCAACAAGCAAACCTGACACAGACCCAACAGGGAGCTTCAAGCTGTCTGCAACGACTGGTTACCCTCGTTCCACCGAAAGGGTCGATGGGTATTGTAGGCAGTCAAAAAAAAAAATTACAGAATTTTCCATTCTAGGCGTGTAAAGTATTCAGTTAAATATGTAATATTTTGATATGTTGATATTTTACTAATTTTACTATATTTTAATAGCATGAAATTTAGTTTCATGATTTAACACAGACATAAATATTCAGGCCTTTGAAGAGAGAAGACAAAAGGTTGTACAATATTAGAAATTAAGCTATTTAAAGCAGGGTTCTCAAACTTAATTTCTCAAGGACCAGTGTCCTACAGCTTTAAGATGTCTCTGCTTCAGGACACCTGGCTCCAATATTAACTCATTAGCCAAGCTCTTTATAACTTAGTGAGGCAGTTTCACCATTTAATTAAAGTGTGTAGGCCAGGGAACACTTCCAAAAGTTGCAGGACTCTGGCCCTCGAGGAATGTCATTTGAATCCACTGATTTAAAGTAATATTTTAGTCTGAACTATAAAAAGTGAGTTGATAGTAAAGGAATAATGGAAAAATGGTAATATGTGCTCTTTCTTCCCTCAAGGACATTGTAAACAGTATACATTGCCTCCAAAATCCCTTAAACTGATTAAAGATCTTTCTCAACTGATTGGTGAGCTGTGTGATTGATTACCCTCTAACATACACAACCATTCCATCAAATCCAAAACAAAAAAAAGCTTTTAGTCCAACTATAACAATACACCCACAAGGTGATAATGTTATGACACAAACATGCCTAAAACACCATTTTACAGGTTTTGGCATAGAGATGTGAAAAAGTGATTGTTCCATATAGATTTTTTTAAATCATGTAAATGTTTTAAAATGTACTTTTTAAAGTGTACTGTGATGTTAGCTCACCACATAAATTTGAATTGATAAGATAGCTTGAGTAAATAATGAAATAACATCATCAATAACTGTGATTATTGGTTTATTATTTAATCGTTTAATTTTGTTAGTCACATCCCAACACCTAATTACATGTAGATTTCTGCAAGTGACTAAGCTTATTTGTAAGACTACCTATAGGGCCTGCTTACACTATCCTTCCAAAACATTTTCCATTGCGTATCCAAAAACGATGTAGTCAGTGCACATGGCAGGGAGGAGGCAGTGAAATTTTGTTATGACAAGAGGACACTGAAGTACTCATCCAGGAGGTCCCAAATCAACCCAGAGCAACATCTTACCACTGCACAGCTCACTTACCTCAGGCATAGTCACCGGTCATGATTCAACAGTAAGAAAGAACATCATACTGACAGTATGATGGTGTGATGGTCGGGACTGCTTTCTGCTTCAGGGACCAGACAATAAGTATTTAATGAAACCATGAATTCTGCTCCCTATCCGAAAAGCCCAACTTTTAGTTTCTGACGTTAAGCTCAAGTACACTTACGTTACGCAGCAATCATGATCAGACGCAAACAAACAAATCTACCTTTGAATGATTCTAAAAAAAACATAAAGATTTTGGAGTCATTTAGTCTATGTGTCTAAACCTTAATGGTTTTGGCCAAAACTGGCTTTGTCTTCTTAGACCCCCAGTAGATGGACACTCACACTTAGCCAAGTTCTATAGGAGATTTCATCCTGTAAAAAGGGAATTTTATTTTCCGCCATTGCCATATGAATGCTCCATATTGCTGGAAAGTGAACAGATGGATGTCAGTTGTTGTTCAGAGGGGATGGTTGGAAAATACGGCACTCAGTATTATCACCTGTGTTTCCTTAGATCACCAACTGGTTTGATAAAGGGAACTGCACGGCTTCGACTTTGAATCTGGCTAAAGTGTTTGGACTGAATTTAGCATATATTTCTGTATCTGAACTGGATCTATAGGATGTAAAGTGCCTTAAGAAGATCTTTGTTGGAAATTGGTACTATTTAAAAAAGCGCACTGAATAAAGGATTCTAAAAGAAGGAACCATATTAAATAAAATCTAGGACAAAAACCTTCTCTCACTTAATTTACCAAAGATGGGTTGTTGTGGGTCTCTCACTGTGACAATGAAATGAGACTCACTGCTAAAGCACTAACTAAGTCATGTTCAGCCCGTTGTGATGTCTGTCAGTCTCAAAAACCTCAGTCCTAAAGGAAACCTGTGAATGTAGCCCTTGTCTTCTAGAAACTTATAATTTTCAAGCTAAATATATTTTACCCACAGGACAATAGATAATGCTACTCAATTAATCAATTTACAGTTTTAATGGGATTCATTGTTTCAGCACTTTTGGTTCATTCCTATAAAGTTGATATAGAAATTAAATAATTCATTTCAGTTTCAATTCAGTTTATTCACATAGCGCCATTTTACAACAAGTGTCATCTCAAGGCACTTTACAAAAAAATCTTGTTTCAGTTCAATCACACATACATGCCAAGTGATACTGGTCATGTTTTTGTAAATGAGCAAACCTTTAGAATCAGCAAAGTATTATTTCCATTTCCGCAATATTTTCTTCCTTTGTGGGATTTAATAAATTAGAATATGTCATCTTCTTTTGTAAGCTTCATAGTATGCATTGGCAAATAAAAGACACAACATATCCTTCTATAGGAGTTTATCTCCATAAATAGCAATTTCAAAAAAGGAGGAACTTTGCCTTAAAGCAGTGTCATGGCAGGTTTTTAAGTGGAAATCCAGCCCATAACAAGCTTCAGCCAATAGATTTTAGAAAATTGAAATAGTGTATCTCCACAGAAAGCTTGAATATGAGTTTCTAATCTGAGTGAAATGTCTTAATTCATTACAGTGGCCTTGCACAGTTAGATAGCGTTCTGCACAGTTTGTGCTAACCAATCATGCTTTAAGCAACAAATGAAAACATTCAGTCAGTGAGAGACAGACAGTTAAAGAGATTTTAATGTGCTTGTTCAAACAGTATATCCAGCATAGCATTTCTCATACATATAACTCTCTTATATCCATGGGTTGAAATGTAGAGCTGAGAGAATGATTAACAGTCAGTCTACCATAACATTATGTCTGCCACACAGTGATGGCACAGCACAGCTGCCTGAGAGGCTCAGTCTGTACTCAGGGAATAATACCCATTCGGGCTGTTTTTAACTGAATTCTCCAACTGCAGAAAGTAATAACACTGAGAAACATAGATCTAAAAACAATAAAGTCTGCTGGGGATGAGTACATTATTTACAGAAAAGAAAACATAAAAACGAAGGTTAACAAATACAAAGTTGGAAAATATATCAGAGAAATCCACCGTTTCCTGTACATTCCATAGCTTTGATTATACATTTATTTAAATCCACAATTCACGTCAGTTCAGAGGGGTAAACAACCCTTGTTTCTTCATCATAATGAGTATCATTTCCATATTCATCCTTTTACTCATCACTGAGATCATGAACATTGTCTTTTTCCTCCTCCTCGCTTGAGTCTAATGTATTTATCCGAAATAAGGACGCTCACTTTGGAAGTTGTAGTCCGGACACACTTTTTGAACTAACTTGTAATCGATGCTTAAAAAAGAGATGAAGATGCAGATCACCTTGAAGGGTTTGGCACAGAGCCAGGCAGCATGAGACTGAGTGTGCTCTGTGAAGCAGGCCTGAGACGGATCATACAGGCAGGGTTTGGATTTCTTCGACCTGTCGGTTTTCTCGTACTCCACCCTACAGTTGAGGGTCTTCCCCTCTTTGGGGTCAATGGTGGCCTGTTGTGTTTCCTGGATCTGGACGTCCTGCTGAGTGTGGGGGTGCAGATGCTGCTGCGGTAGAACTTCAAACTCTACCACTTTTGACGGAGGCACAATGCTTACTGACACATTCCCAAGGCTGGACGAGTTGTGGCGGAAGTAAACGGTGAATGTACCATTGATGTGATCAACAATCTTCCCCGTCACCAACAAGCTGAACTTCAGGGTCTTAACGCTGAAATAGAAGTTTCCCCAGCCGAAGATCTTCTTGGTCTTCATGTTTGTCTTTGATGATGGCTTGCGCTTGGAGCGGTAGCCAGTCTGATCCAGTAACAAGGACTGGTTGAAGAAAGTGTAGGTGGGTGGCTTGGACTTCAGGGGTGTCTGGTCAATGGATGTGGAAAATATGCGTGTTTGGTATGGAGGCTTGACAACTCCTCCAGCGGTGCCTCCTCCCATGCCATAAGGAAGAGTCTTCATTACTGAGCCAGCAGGGCCCAACTCTGAGAAGTCCACTTGCTTCGCCAACCCTTGGACCTGAAAATACAAATGAAAACAAGAAAATATTTATTAATATGCAGATGCCTCTTAAAATTAATATTTTTTTACATACTCTCCTACACAACAACAAAAATACAAAAATTTATATTTCAAATGTGTTCATTTTCAATTAATGGAGTTTATAGGAATTAGGACTGCTGTAGCGTCATCAGAAGCACTGGAAGAAAGAGCGAAAAGTTGTAAAGAATGTGAAAGAATGGCCAGTGTTTAATGGGTCTCATTATGTGCAGCAGTTGGATGAATTCCCCTATTATTCTCCAAATCCAAAAGGGCAGCATCCTTTGTCCAAAACAAATGTCTCCAATAGGAGACTGGTAATCTTGAACCTTGATTAGATGTAGGTTCTGATTTTGCAAACTGGGATTGCTATGACTGGTGTTCAACATATTAATCTCTGACAAACCCAACTTTAAAAGAAAGGGGAAACGCTTTGAAAAAGTCTTTTGTTTTCATAGACAGCAGTCTAAAGCCGACATAATCCAAATGAGATCAAATTTCAGCCCAGCAAGAAATATAAACACCCTTTCTCTCATTTTGTAAAAAAGAAAACAAACAAAAAAACTTATTGAATTAGCATGGCAATATTGTTACATTTCTGGGCTTGTAATTTTTCTGGGTTTGCCCACAACGTGCATGTTGAATGTGCCATGTCTGAGCTTTTTATTAGTATGTTTAGTATATTACTTTCCATTTTCAACCACCGCAGGTACAATAACTCACATAAAGTTTAGACTCAGTTCAAACCAAGTTCGTACTGCTGAAAAGTTATGAAATTTTATCATTTGTTGATTACATTTAAATATTTTTTGGCATCAGCACTTAAATTACATTATTAAAAGCATGTGCCCACTACTTTTTTCAGAAACCAGGTTGGTTTCCTATGAGATTATTGCATACCTTCATTTCAACTGCATTGATCATCACAAAACAAATGACCAAAATACAAATTTACCCCAACCATAACAGCCATAAATGGATAATTAACAGATTTTGCCATTGTTAATCAAAAGTATGCACTTCATGTTCCTTTAAGGCATTTCTCTCAGGCTTGTTTAGCAAATATCTGTGAATGTCTCAAACTTCCTCTGAAATATTGTGACATTATCACAAGTTTGTAGCTCAAAGAGTGGGCTTTAAATCCCATCAGAGCTGTTTTTCCTATTTTATGATGCTGAAAGTGTAAAAATACTGATGTCTACATTAATAAAATCCCTTTGAGATCTGTTAAAGTTAAAATCTTATGAGGAGTCTGACTCTTAGTAACTTATAACGTGTAGTGGCTGTGACAGAATCGTTACTGTCGCTTATATAATGAAAATGACAGCTTTTAATTTACAATGTGAACCTCTCTCACACACAGAGTCCTTCTGCAATCTTCAGCTAACCTTGCTGCATTGAGAGGAGCTATGTCCTTAGCATCTGCTGACCCTGATGTTCCAGTTTTGACCTCCACAGTGGAAATGCTCACAAAAATGGTAAAAGAAAGTTCCAGGAAGAAAGGTTGGAGGAGATAAACATTTCAGGTCTCACAGTCAAAACAAATTACTCTTCAAATGTTATTTGTAACATTATGTTATACTTTTATTTGTTAATTACTCCATCAGTTGAGAGGCGATAATTCCAACCCCCCTGTCCCTGTAACAACAGGAAACTCTGGATAACCATACAAAGAAGCTGCAACTAGTGCTTGTTTAATCTTATTTTGTATACATACAACCAAAAATAAACCATGTATGATATTTTTGGTGTTTCCATTTTCACTGAACTCACAATTTCTTTCATTGGAAAATGCTTCTGGGGTCACTCTTTTCTATTCTTTTTTTACCTCACACAAGTTTTATCTCCTCGGGCATTGTTGTTAGATCTCTCTACATTTCATCTGCTCAATTCAAGTAAACAAAACCGTCTATTTTTGCTAACACACTTTAATTTTGTTGTCAGAGTTGTTCGGCAGAGCAAAACAACTCTGCGTGTAAGGTAATAGTTGTGGGTCTTTGTTCAGACAGCTTTCTGCCTTTAATCCACAGCCTGGGTGGTTATTCGCAGAGCTGATTGACTGGAAATCTCGGTCTGCTCTCTTTTATGTCTCATCAATCACAACCATGCCATTGCCACCCATACACACAAACACAGAACTAATACACACACAGCACAGCATTTGCACATATGCAGACTTCTAGCTCGAAGCTGTCATGAAGTGACAGCAAGAATTATTACAACTATTGAGAGGGGTTACGTGCTCCTCCCCTGAGGATGCTTTTGGATTGAGTTAAAAACTATTTTTTAGCTGATAAACAACCACTTTCTGAGACAAAAACAGCGTTTCAAGTCGAAAGGACTGCATCTTCGTGTGCACTCATGCAAGGACAGTTTCTGTCTTCCATCACTCCTATCCAGGGCACAGTAACCATCGGGCTTGTGCTAGTCTCATTTTCATCAATCACTGACCCTAATAGCAGTCACATATTGCTACTCATTGAAGTAAAAGTACAGCGCTCAATACACCTCCTAATGTATTCAGTCATTCAATTAAACTCTCTATTTCTGCTTCCCATTCATTAACATGGCTGCAGAGCAGATTTCTAAGTAGATTGATTGGAAGGAAAATAACAGAAAGTTTATTGACCGCTGGAGGAATGAATTACCAACTAAGAAAGGTTTTGATAAATGACAAGTGACTGGAATAATGTCTTACTGCAGATTTTCAACACACCCTTATTCCCTTTTGTGCCATGACGGAAAGCTATGCAGAGGTCTTGCAATTTTTAAGCCGGCGAATGTGCGACGTGAGCCGACTTTGGCATTGACAGGTAGGAATAAGCCTCGGCTGACGACAGAAAAAACATCAGAATATATACAGCAACAAACAGTGTGCACAGTGCATGCAATATGGGGACTTCCTGTGAACGCGCTGTCAGCAGTGCTGTCAGCTAGCTCCATGTGTTGCCATCTGTCAGGCTAAAACTCTGCTGGTGCAGTCCTCCTAATCATTTCTCTGGTGTATGGCGCAGAGCTTGGAGTAGCATAATCATCATAATCCTTAACATCTTCAGGAGCAACATCGCAACGTGAAGTGCAACCTAACCTTCAGGGTCAACTGAACAGAGCTGGAAAAGAAAATGATTTCATGATCAGGTCTGAGGTTGACGTAAGTCTGACTGAAGATGGAGAATGAGAGTGTTCACGGTCAGCAACTTTAACAAACATTGACACAAAGGCAGCGGAAGGGGATGGGAATGGAGATGGAGGGTGGATGAGTGTTGAGGAAGGGCCTCTTCATTTGTGGCACGGAAGTAATAAAATGCCAGCAGAGACTAAACAGATGGACTTTCCATTAGCATAAATATGAAATTTTTTGTGGCTGACAGTAAATCCATTTAAAGGGTGAGGGTTTGTTAGAAGAAATATCTGATATTTTCTCTTGACATAAAAATCTATAAATTATGGACTTTTTGAGACAGGGAATGTTTGCTGTAAGGTCATATCAGGCTGTTGCATTCAGGAAAGGGTTTGAAAATGAAGCACTGTGCTTTTCTTTACCTTCAGGTGCCAATCAGTTAAATTACAATAACTTGGAGAGTGGTACCCAGAGGGGTACTGTTGGCATGATAAAGGGACAAAAGAAGAAAGTGCAATAAGATCAAACTCAGGCTTGTAGGTTGCAGCCAAAAATAAAAAGTGATATTCAAAGCCTGGTGAAACATCAGCAAATTATATATTTGTTGAAGTTAAGGTTAGAAATATGGAGAGGAAGAGAGACATAAACCCTACATTATGTCCAAAGGTTTCAGGATTTTACAATATGACAACTTATGATTAAGTTTTTCTCAGGAGTTATAATCAATGCTGGATTTTATATCCTCAATTTAACCCTGCTGTTGCATGTTATCTATGGGAAAAATACTAAAAGTTGAAGACAAATCGTTTTAGAACTTTCTCGCAGCAAAACAACTCAAAATAATAAGATTAATGAAAAAAACATTTCTGGTCAGAAATGTTTTTTTCAGGTTATAATGTCATATTACAAATTCTAATTAACTTAAGTTATCCAGTTCTTACCATGATTTCTCTAAAGATGTTAAGTTGATGCCACAAGTTATGAGTTTAAAAAAAATATTACATGTTGCTATCAACTTTGGCAGAAGTATTTTGAGCAAATAATCACAAAAGGTATTTATGTAGGTAATCATGGTGGTGGGTTATAACATGCAAAAAGTTAACATTTTGTCTGAGAGCTTTAGAGAAGGGATCAGTGGTTGGATAACTGGGTCAAATTATCAACAAAACTACAGTTCTTTGTGATGTTCTACAGTGGTGAGTTTCTCTCAGTATTGATTCAAGGAAGGAACATCGCTGCCTCTCAAAAGAAGCAAGGTTATCTGATAGACATAGGGAGTCAAGTTTGGCCAGTGTTGTTCAATCCAGCTACGGGGAGAAGTTTATGCCTTTTCTGCTTTATAGAATTGTATAAAAATACCCAATATACATGCGCACACACGCACATAGTACATACATACATACATAACCCTTGGGTCAAGCCTTTAATGTAGGTACTGATTTGACACATATATCTACAATACGTATGTATTGTTGCAGACTATCTACAATGTGTATAAATATTTTTTAAAAACGGTATTTCCACATGACTGTGACCTTCTTTAGCTGGATAATACACCACAGTATAAAGATTGAGGCAGCACAATAATGACTTGGAGGTTTTGGCTTGGCTTTCAAATTGATCTAGATCTCAATTCCTTATCTGTGGGTTGAACTAGACTAATAACTTCAATCCATAGAGGCCCCAACTCACAATTTACAGCATCTAAGGATTCACTACCATCATCTTAGTGCCCGATATTACAACGTACCTTGAGGGATCTTGTGTAGTTAATGGAGTGTTTCAATAGGAGACTACAGAACTTAAAATACATTAAATCTAATTTTGATCATAAGTGAAACTTATGTAAAGTTGTGCTTACATGGCTGCTGTAGTGTGGACCATTCTGATGTTTGTAACTTTGGTCTTTGATCAACAAGTATGTAAACATAGCTGAGTCTGATTTTGTCTGAAATTATATATTAAACTCACAGTGATTTTACAGCCACAGCTGTATGAGATTCAGTCCTGAGTGTCAAAAATTTACATTCTTGCAAACAAAAAATGCAAATGAGGACAAAACAAAGATGCAAATAAACATAGTTTCTAAAAGATTAAGATCTACCAAACTTTTGAGTCTGTAAATTCACTTATAATACTTTCAATCTTGCATTTAGAGCATTCAACATTTCAGTATTTTTCTGAGTAATCTAAGTATTAATCTTGTTCTTATTAAGTGTGACATTGCACAAGGCTGCACAAATAGCATCAGCAAAACGATCAGAAAAAGACAAATTGATTATCATGAGTCCCCTGTGATGGAAATCTGCAGAACTCCCCACAGAAAGATTCCTTTACACATGCTTAATACGGCATTAGCTTGAATATTCCTGTTTGGTTGGATCCTGGAGGAAACGGCAGCAGAAGGTGATATAAGTATGGTGGCAGACTTATACATATGTATGATGCAGGCAACTCAATAACAGCAGTATCATAAAAGGAACAATCAGATTACTGAGCTTGGGAGATAGAAGGATATAGTGAAGAAAATGTTATTAGTGAAGAAGAGAGCAGAGAAGAGGGGAGGGTAAGGAGATCTTGTACATTTTCTTGGAAAGGAGAACATGAATCATCTTATAACTTCATTTGTAGCTTCATATGAGCAAAAGGCATACTTAGTTGCTGCCTAGATGGAAGGCCTTTAACTTACTTGGAAGTACATGTAAGAATAAAATGTCTGTTCAATAAGGAGACTGCAGGAACAGCAAAGATAGTTAGACCAAAGTAACAAGACTCACCTTACTGAAAATATAGATAGTGGTTTAGAGAGAGAAAAAGATCCTTGCTGATTAAATAAGGTCAAATGAGCTCCACAATTGACTGCTGAAAGCTGATCTCACACATATCACCACAGTTAAGGTCTCTTTTTATCATTAAGAATGCTTTGGATCAATTGTTAACACCGCTGCTTCTCCTCTCACTACTTTCATGCTCTGTTTATCGGCTATCTGATCCCCCATCTGCAGTTTGCTCAATCTTCCATTCATCTATAACTTCCACACATGATGGCAAAAATATTCAGAGGAAATGAACAAGCTGGCTCTCCTGCCCAGATTCAAGTCCCAACCCCACCAAGGACTGATGTGAAGATGAGAGCTGATGTCTCCAAGCTTTCTTTGAGGCCTGCTCCGTAGTTTAATTGGAATTTTATTGGTGACAATCAATTCATTTCTACCTCTGCTCCAGGGTGCATTGATCCGCTGTCTCACAGACGTGTCAAATGTGCAACTCCACGCCCTCCACACTACAAACCACAGGTTCTAATTTTATAGATTGTTTTCCTGTTCCAAGAGTGTTACCAAACTTTAAGAGTCAGAAGCTGCTGAGTGAGAAAATGTGTCTTAACAGAAGATAAATTTGTTTGGAAGAAAATTCCCTGTTATGAATTACTTTTTTACATTAAGAAGGTTATCAAATGGCCTTGTTGAAACTTAATCCCAAAAAATCAATGACATTTTGAATGGTTAGAATTTAACATCTTGCTTAGGTTCTCAAAATATAATGGTGAGTACAAATTTCCCACTGTGGAAAAATATAAAACGAAAAGTTGTGATTTTATTTTCATTTAAAGCAAAAATACAGAGTAAAAACTAGTAAAAATCAAGTTAAAGTTAAGAGTGATGGATGGGGAGGCACAGAGTTGTGTTACTCAATAGTCCACAAAACAAGAGAAAACCTACTTTTGACACGTTGTGTGCCACATTAGAAGGATTATAAACAGTTTCCTTAAATTTGTACCACATTTTTTTCAGGTATACGAAAAGAGTTATCCAGGGGACACTTCACTCTGACCATACATTAATTTCTTCCCCATGTCAGGTTATTTCGTATTCACTCTGACAACCAAAAGCTTAAGGTTTTTATAATCCCTTTACAGGATACTGCATACATATGTGGTTATGTGACTCCAATAAAAATAGCTTCCGGTATGGATTGGTCCATATTATTGTTGCTCAGAGGCCATGCATCTTCTGTATTATGTTAGAGTCAACAGGCCGAAATAGAGATCAGAACCACAAACAATGGAAATAAAGTGAACTATAAATTGCCAGACAATTAACATACAATTAAATTATCTGAATTTTTTTGCATTTTTATAGCTATTTATCCCCAGAATCTGTAAAAAAAACAAAACAAAATACTCAACGACAAAAAAAAAGCCCAACAATTAGGTATCAAATGCTTTGATTACATGTATGAAATGAGGTGTGTAAAATAAAAGAGTTGAAATAAACTACCTTTGGACATACTACTTTAATTATTGCTAACTAGCTAATCAAACACTTTTCTTAATCAACTGAATAATCTGCAATTATTTCCATGATCTTAACTTCTCTGTTCAAAGACAGTGAATGTTCCTGCAGCTTCTGATTATAACAACAGCTGACTAACTTCTCTTATTCTTTTTAAACCAATGTCCTATACAAATTTTTGGATCCTACCATGTTCAAGACTAACTGTATTTGCAGCCAAGACTGTATTTGCAGTCGCTGCATAGATATCTCTGTATCTGCACAGTGCTCCTACAGACAAGCTATACAGTTTGGTACACTGAAACTGCCTAAAGCAACCGTCACTGATCCATTTTATTGGAAGAATCTGGGCCTCTGGCCACTGCAAATTGCTTCTGGATTTTTGAGTTCTTCATTCTGTTCAGTGGAGCAAGACCTGAAATGTCCTCCAGGGGATTTGGGTCTTTTTTCTTCTTGTAGAGTAACATTTACTAGGTTTATTCACATATACATCAGGTGGTTTTAGAAAACATCTCTTTTGTCATTTTTTGCTGTTTTGCTTTCCAGAAAGCAAATTGAGACTCTAAAAATGTTAAAAAGTAGACCATTAGGACTTCCTTTTTAATTACTGCCACTGTCAAAGCAACATGACATTTACTATTGATTGTCAGATGACAAACTATTCACTTATGTAAATTACTAACAATATTTGTAATTTACATATATTGTAAATTTTGTACTGTAATTTCACCTATTCTGCTTTCTTCAAAAATATATTGGAAAAGCCTGAAGTGACAGAGTCACTTCAGAGTCACAATTCTCTCCAGCAATTGGCTGGTCTTTGCTGTGATTCTGAGTAGACATCTTAAATCACTCCATGAATGAAGCAGGTCCCAGTGGGTTACCACCGCAGATATAACTCAGCACAGTCTTTAGCCATTGATTGTTATGCGATTATCACTAGTCCTTTCAATTAAGTGTAAAATGATGAGGAAGGCATACATACTATTAATGACCAGATATAACACAAATATTCATACACACAACAGACCAAAGGTTGTATTTTTGTTTCTTACTGTCGATAAATCAAAGAAACATTTCTTTAAAGAAGTTTTAACTTCATTTGATCACCTCAAGGACTTAGAGATTTCTCAAAAAAAAAAAAAACACCAGCGCAGTTTTTGTTTGTAAACTCTTTGTGGTAATATAAAAATGGAGTTTCTGTATGCTATTGTTCAAAGCATATAATTTATGACAACCAATTTTTAGAAAACACCGTCTCATAAAACTCATCAGTTAAAGTCATTAATGCATACTGTATTGGGGTAAATATTTTTGAAGTGCACCATATGTTTTTATAGAGGATATCTTTAGCAGTAAAAATTTAATGACATGGACTTTTATGCCTTAGTTATCAGTTATATAAAAAATTTATGAAACTGAGATGCTATTTGTTTTGTGAATTGTAGAGCTGTTGCCTTGCAGCGAGAAGGTCCTGGGTTCGATTCCCAGCCCGGGGTCTTTCTGCACAGAGTTTGCATGTTCTCCCTGTGCATGCGCGGGTTTTCTCCGGATACTCCAGCTTCTTCCCACAGTCCAAAAACATGACTTTTAGGTAAATTGGTCTCTCCAAATTCTCCCTAGTTGTGTGTGCACGGTTGTTTGTCCCATCTGTCTCTGTGTTGCCCTGCGACAGACTGGCGACCTGTCCAGGGTGTGCCCTGCCTCTCACCCGTTACGTAGCTGGAGATAGGAACCAGAAAATGGATGGATGGCATTAAAATTGTGAAATGATTAAAACACAATCTTCTGATTACCATTTCATCCATCCAGCTACCGTATTATTTTATGAGAAAATGTCTCATAGTAGGTCTTATATCTGGCATATGTTTTGCAGAAAAAAAGCCTGTTAACTTGTACTGGTTAAATCATTTATTTTAAAGTTCTTTCACAATAAGCTTGATCTACCACTGAACAGAGCAGTAACTTCACTGTGTTTAAGAAATAAAGAAATAACAGGAAACTTTACAAACTTTTAACACTCCTCTTAAAAAGAAAAAAAAAACTGGAGTGCTAAAATTAAATTTAATTACAAAAAGCACAATAAAGCCAGGAGGAAAATAGATAAACCAGACCTGTGGGGGAAAAACAGAGTAAGGGAAAGAAGCAGAAAAAAGTCATGAAGGAGAGAGAGGCAAGAAGGCAAGGAGAAAAAAAGGCAGTAAAAGCGATTTCGCAGTCCAGTGGCGTCTCTGGATTATCATGAAAATGAAAGCTACTGAGTCAGGGAGTATCAGAGAGCAAGGAAATGGAGCCCAGGCAGATAACACAGCACGAGAGAAAAAGAAAACGAATAAAAGAATAAAAGTCCAAGGGGGGAGGAAAAAAGAAAAGAGAGGTGTGTAAGACAATATGAGGCGAAAGTGCAAAGAAAGAGAAAAAAGGTAAAAAGACAATATATATACGACACAGTGAGATTATGAGTGCAATAATACAAAAATGAGAATCACTTCAGCCCAAAGAGAATAATCAGAGGTTTCTTGAGAAGTAATATCTCTAATATTGTTTCAAGAAGACCTGCTCAGTTCTGAAATAATTTTAGTCAGGCTGAAGTTCTTTTTTGAATTTAGGAGAAAACTTTAAGTTTTCTCACGAGGAAAACTTTAAGTTTTCTCACGAGAAAAACTTTCTCTTTTTAAGTTTTTATAAGAAAGAAAAGAATACATGATTGTGTAAAGGTAAACAAAAATAGTTAATCCATTTATCTGGCATGGGATTGAAAGGAAAGAGGTAAAATATATACATTCTAGTTCAAGTGCAATATGCAAGATAATTTTAGAAAGAGAAAAGTTGAGAAATCCCATTGTATCCATTAAAACTAAAGCTTTTGAATTAACTGTTTTTTTAATCTTTTGCTTGGTTGTTTAGTCACAAAAAGTCACCAAATGATATGAAGATGTTTAAAGCACACCATCATGATGCATCATGTCCCTTTGCTTGCTTTCCCACCTGCTGTTTGAATGTCATCAATCAGTCAGGAACAAATCATCTTATCTCAGCTTTGCACACACCTCACTGTTCAATTTTTTAAACATGTTAAAAAAACTGAAAAGGTACATTAGAATGTAAAATGTGATTCTGCCACAATGGGACTGTACCTTTAAGTGTATAAAAGTCAGCATATATGGTTACACCATCATATTTATAAGCTTTACCACATATTTCGAACTGGATTTAAATTTAAACTTTAAGCGACCCTTTCCAACACTCAAATAAGCCATAATACCGTATAAAATCTCAGCTGCATTTCTGGCTGAATGCTAAACATTGCTGTCAGTCTAAGTCTTTTGCAGCCTCCAATAGGTTTTCTTTTAGGATTGTCCTGATTTTAGCTTCACCCCTCTGTCCAGTAACTCTTACCAGTTTCCCTGTCTCTGAAGAAGAAAAGCTTGTTGCTTTATTTGGCCTCTGATAATGAAGTAAAGAACCTGAGTGTTATTTTTGAGCAGGAGATGTCAGTTTAATCTTTCATACATTCAATGGGCTCAAACTGATGCTGAAGTGTCCTCTAATTTAATATTTAGTCCACTTCTGGATGAGTCAGCCATCTGTGAAAGGACTTCAAAACATCAAGTGTAATTTTTAATCCTCTTGTCCACTTAAAAGTAACTATGTCATTAGGGTTGCATAAGAAAACAAATATCCAGATATGTTTTGTATTCTAAGGTAGAAAGTGTATTTATTTAATTTTTCTTTGTTTTATTTATGGCTTTTGCAGATTTAAGTTTAAGCAAATCTTTTTACTTGGCCAATAGGTTTTTTCTGGCTATTTTCATTTTGGTAAGACACAGCCACAGTCCCACCTTGAATCCGATGGAAAGTCTGTAAGCAAATCTGTCAAGGGAGCAAAGGATTAAGGCGATAGCAAGGAGGCCATCATACTTCAAGTAATAATTTTGCACATAACAATAGAAGTGTATTATCATGGAAATGCAACAACTTTAAATAATAAATAGGCCAATGTAAAGAAACTTAAAAAAAGGCAAGAGATTATTTAGTTAAAATTGTATTTTATATTATATAAAATGCAGCCAATTGTTTGCCGATTTGTTATTTATGTGGAGAAGTGATTAGATTAGGTCCTAAAGATGCCATTTGTATACGTCCTTAATTTGTGCTCATACACTCAACCACTCATTTAATCATGGCTTGAAAAAAGTCTGGAAGATTTGCAAATTTATTTTACATGTCTGCCTCCTACTATTTTGTTAGTTTGTTTTTTAACCAGTTTAGTTTTTAAATAACACAACAGCAACCACTGAATTATTTTAGAGATAAAAGCAACGTCTAACCTCTTTAGCACCTCACATTAGGCCAAAAAATGAGTCATAAAATAAAGTCTGCATTAGAAATCAAGCAGTGGAAAAGAGTTTCTGAAAGGTCAGACAGACTAAACTTTACCATCAAAATGGTGTGGAAAAAGTTTACATAAAATGACAAGTTTAACCTAATGAAACTCACAGTGTTCACAATCCTCCCAATATATTTAATCAATCAAAATTCAATTAAAACTAAAAACAGTGTGCCATATGTCACTGCATGCTGATAAGAATGCAATTTTCATTTGCTCATATTTTCTCTCCTATTTGTAGTCATACATGTCGTTATAATATGACTATAACACATTCACATCTAATTTAAAAGAAAATATCTATTTTTCATGCCAATTTGAAATAACATCTGCTAAAGATGACTCAACAATGAAATCATTCACCCTGTGGCCATTTCTCATTAGGATTCGTATTGTTGAATTTTACTCCAAATTAGGCTTTTCTTTTTGCTTCATATTCTGAACCAGTCCCATCTGCCCCCCCAAGCTGTAAAGTTACACACTGAACCCTGCACCCATCAACCAGTGACTCAGTAGTTTTAAAAACAGTTTTAGGCATGTCTGAAAACTGACAAAATGCATGAATATCACACTGATAATCCACCAAGGTTGGTACTTCTAGAGAGATTAGTGGTATTACATAATCAGTGCTATGCTCTTGTTAACACTATCTGTTGTAAATGACTGAGAGATAGAGCAACACAAGATTTTAGTCCAGGACAAGACAAAAAAATCCCTTGTGCCAAATAAACTCACAGCTTTTTCATCAAAGTTGGCATTAGCTTTTTAAATGGTGGATTTGCTTCCACAGTGAAAGAGCTAATTTTTTTTTTTTAGCTCTTTTACACGGCAGCAGAGAAATAATCTTTAACAAAACAGAAATCAATCTAGTAGTTTTTAAATTCTAGATTTTATACATAAAACACAGCTATATATATAGATGAGCAAAACAGAAATGGTGATCAATAAGTGGAAGTAATTAAAAACGTTTGGGATGCTGTGCAGCATGCAAAGGATAAAAACGGCTGTCTTACATATAACAAGGACAGCTGACAACATCATTAATACCAAACCATTTTTGCTGGGAAAAAAAGTAATTAAAATTAGTATGTTCATGAGGAGTGTTAACTTTTTTGGGGACTTTTAACTTTTGAGGTAATTTGTGGTTACGTTTTGGAGAAACGTAACCACAAATTACGTGGTTACGTAAATGCTAAAACATTTTTTCTCAGGGGTCAAAGCTTTGTGACTTCTGTGAGCATGTTTTGCTGTTATGCACTCATATGTGTGTGTACTCACTATTGGAAACATATGCCTCTATGTCTCTCTCTCACTTAAATTTTAACATAAAGCAAGGGCCCCAACCAACAAAATTCATAGATTATGCAAGGTTGTTTCTGCATCCTGTTTTTGTTGTTGATATGCTTCTGGGTACCGCAGGCTGAGTCCAGACACAACAATGTGAAGCTGAAGAAAGAACCCACAGCTTAAAATGGCCTCCATCTATTTTAAATATAGTTGGAATTAAAAAAATACATGTCGCAAATTTAATTGAGACATATTTGTATATTGACATGTTTAAAGAGAATTAGGATTTTTTTTGTCAGAGGTATGTTAAATTCAGAGCGTGACCACATTCACAATTGTAGTCTAATGAATCACTTTCCAAACAGAATTTTAGTAAGACTGCTTTCTGACAAATAAAACACAGATATATAAAAATGGCAGCCCAAATTAAAATACAGTTTATGTGAGCAATGAAATCAGGAGAATTAAACAGATGTAAATAAGATGGGAAAGGCTGTGTTGCAAATGCTATGCAATGGCACATTTAATATGTTTACTGGTGGCTGATGCCATATTCTATACACTTTAACGTTATTCAATAAAAATAAATGTAACTGAACAACAGCAGGTGTATGTTCTGAATGTGAATTTAAAACAAATGGTGAGCTATGAAGAGAACTTCGTTTTGTCCTCTATGAACTGAAGTTAGACCAGCTTCTTGTTTAGGATGAACTTCAGGTTTAACACTTGATGCGTTTTAGATTTTATTCTGGGTTCTTTTGACACCCTTTAGATTTACTGATATGCTTTTATTGAGATACCACAATATTACCAGTCCAGCCTATCTTTTATCTTAGAAAATAAAAGTCATGATACATCCAACAAATGTTCAAATTAATGTTGTGAAGTATAGTGCTAAACTAAAATTGACTAAGTAAAATGAAATTAGGTTAAATATGTTATGTCTACTCACTTAATTTACCAATCAATTGTTAATGTAAAATAATGCAACTGCATAATGTCAATACCAATAACTATTATTTTTTTTTTACCAAAGTCTGGTTTAAAATCTCTCTACACTATTAGTTAAAGTCTTCACTGGATTGTCCTTTTCAGTAACCAGACTATAGCACACATGGATTAACAATGGGCTGTACTCCTCCTTTATTCCTCCTACTGATCAGATCAGCATGTGGGGGTGTTTTGTCCCCCCAGTTGTCTGGGTGGGCAGACTTCCCATGTGTCTCCAATGATGCCACAATAGTACCTGATCAATCACTAAGGAATGTCTTTAGGGACACATATGAAATGAAGAGAGGGACTGTAGGCAGAGCGTGTCTTGTTTGCATGCAGGATGGCAGGCAATGCATCAAAAGATGACAGCTTGCCCATTCTTCTCTTAAATAAGAATGGGGAGACTCTTGCTGGCTGTGGCTTAACTTTAATCATTCATCTAAATAACTGTTGCAGAAGTCTGCTGCAGGAGCGGCTGCAGAGCCAGGCCGGCTGCCAGGGGCTTCCAGAATATGAAATCTGACGCTCTGCTCCTGGATTTCTCATTTGTAAATGTGTAAACATATATTCGACTCAGATTGCAAAAGCACAAAAGTACTTGTCCTCATCCAGCTCTCCCGCCTCTTCTCTCACTCATTCCCCTTCTTGTAGATTTATGTATTGAAGGAGTTGAAAATTCATCGAGGTTAGACGAAGCAGTAAAAGTGTGGAGGAACAGCTCTGTCTGCAGCTGACATGTTAAGCAGCTAAGTGACAGTGATTGATGCCCTGTGTTTCGCAACTTACCAAGCGCAAATTCACACACGCTCTGCCGACAGATAAACAGCAGCAACATTGGAGATAAATAAAGAGTTGAATAAACAAGAGGGACTGGAACAGAAAAAAAATAGCATATCTGCATAATGAATAGATAGAGATGGAAAGAAGGATGGAGCAGGGAGGAAGAGATTCCCAGCGGGTGAAACTGAGCCCGGGAGACGTCAGCTGGGGAGGGATACAGGGACACGCAGGCTCGTGACAACTCCGACAAGTCGCCCAGGCGGCAAACTAAAGCCCGACTTCCTCAGATTTGTTTCCAGTGCTCATCAGTAGGAGAGCAGAATGACGGATGGACTGGCACTGGGCACAACGCGAGTGTGTCAAAGTTACTCACTGTAATAAAGACCTGTTCTTTTTCATTCCGTTGGCTTTTCCTTTTTTCCAACCACCTGCAGTTCTGCTACCGCAAACTTGCTTCATTTCATTTTAAACTATATTCAGTTGTGTCTCGCCCTGCTTTCTCTCCGTAGCGTGCAACATTTTCATATTTAGTTTTTAATGTTTGTCTCTCCCTTTATTTGTACTAAATGTTGTTTATTCAATTTTCTCCATTGTGAGCATGAATAAGAACTATAAAGCTGTCAGTTGTTCAGAGTTATTTAGCTTGTTGAACTGCTAACAGGTTTTATGAAAAGAATCCATACTGAGTAGAAACATGCAAAGCTTTTCGCATTGTAAAGTCAAGCCCTGGAAAATCTGACAACATATTGCTGCTATGTAGACCGTGATGGAAACATCCGTGATTGTTGACAATGTGTGTCTACTGATTATTTTGCTTTGCTTAAATACAATACAAGGCCCGGTGGAACCCAAATATGAAATCTAACATTCTGTAAAGGGATCAGCTTTGTTCACAATACACAGACAATGCATGCCAGTTCATACATTCACTTGATTCATTTGCACATCAAGCATAGATGTATATAAATATATTAGTAATTTGCTTCAAGTACAGATCCAACTCATCCCTAATTGGTACATAGTTGCATTAAAGTCAAATTCATGCAATTATACAAAAAACATGGAAATCACATGCGATCACCAAACTTATTACGAAGAAGTGGAATGTGCATTTGCAGTGAACTTTAGTAATTTCTATTAAGTGTCCAAAAGCTCAACTTGCACATAAAATTAAAGATAAACTCAGAACTGTGTTGTTGGATGCGCTGTTGGGCCATGTTTTTTGTGATTCTGCTCTATCCTTTCTAACACCGAGATCATGATGTTAGAGACCATACAGAGCCAGGTTTGTTATTATTATAAATAAGTTATTCCTTTCACTATATGATGACTTCCTTGAACTATGTGAAGGATAGGTGCAAAGTTAATAATTCAGTACCATCATCCGTACATTGTCGTCACAAACTTGTTCAGGGGGAGGGATTGCTGCACAGTCAATTACTTAAATTAGTCAGATTGGTTTCCTTAGACAAAAACCTTTTTACCAGATTGTCTGTATATGACCGGATTGATTTGGTATTTATTTCTGTAAAGAAGTTTATTATTACAATAATACTTTCAAATTTAAAAAAATTACAAGCATAGTAGGTGCATCCTTTGAGTAAAATGTTATTACCTTCAGACTTTTTCACTGACCACAACTAGCAGGTACAACAATCAGGATTAAATGTACTCTGCAAACCAGAACCCAAAGTAAGAGAAAATGTCACATATCCAGCAACAAGACCTATTAAAAGGCCCAGAGGCTCCATGTGTTTATCTGTATAAACAGTCTTGAAAGATGCTTCAAGAGGAGATAAAGTCACATTTTTACAGATGCTTACACAAAGGTCACTTATCACTTCCACACTCAAAACCTCAGCTGACATAAATTCACTTATTTTCAGATTCACAGGGAATGGAGAGAAAAAAAAAGTTTGATGTAATCAAAAACCATCTGTAAGAAACTCAATGGTACAACATATCTTGTCCCTTTGATAAAACATCTTGTTACTATCTGGCTGGCAAAATTTTAGACCTTTAGACCTTTTAGATTTTAGCAACCTTTTAGAGCTGCTTCTTTGGATAATGTTTTAATAAATCTGTTAATAAGTGTTTTTAATTAATTGACACAATTAGATGTTTTTTTTTTTTTTTTTCAAAATTCTAAACCTTTGAATATGACAATTATGGAATTTATTATATTTCTAAACATGTGTTTTAAACAAAGATCTTTACTTTTAATGGAAAACACAGGTACAAAGGGGCAACCTCAAAAGGACAAAAGTAAATCAAAAAAATCAAAAAAGAGGAAATAAACCAAAACAGAAATACTGTAATTTCAGTCATGAATACAACTCCAAGAGAAAGATACTGTGTCTAACCCCTTCCTGCCAGAATATAGAAACAAATATATATGAAAAAATTATTATATTAAGTAAAATGTTCATTTTAAGGTGAGAGATTAGCTAAATCCAGCAATATGGGTATAACTGGCCACTAGATGGCAGCAAAGTGCTTCCAAAATGATCCCTGGGTATGTGTAGAATATAAATAACAGACATCAGTGGTATAAACCATATCTTTGGTCTGCATCAGTTTGATGTTGAAGCATATATATCATTGTAGAGATTAAATCAAATTAAACCCATATTTAATCTGAATTGCTCACTGCAGAGATTGTAAATAAACTTCAGATTTTTTTTAGCCTTTAGCAGGACTTGCTGTGTCTTTGTTTTCTTTATTTTCAATGTCATTATTATGTCATTATGGAATGGCCTAAGAGTCGCTTCTCATCCAATCCGTATATCTTAGTCCTTTATTTACTAATGTCTTCTCTTCTCCAGTCTTTGTTTTAAATTGTTTGTTTGTTTTTTTGCTCTTTACCCATAGCTGTAATGCGATTTTATAAATTTTGCTTTGTTTTTAATTCCTTCAGTTTCCTTTTCCCTCCTTGCCATTTTCTTGATTCCAGTATTTTCTCATAAGATCCATTTTTATATTTGAGTATATTGGATAGCACATGATCTTTAGAGACAATCACCACACAGAAACTGTTTTAATTAAAGTCAATGATGACCTCAAGATCAACAGTAATAACAGTGAGCTTTGATTTTAGCTCTCCTTAGTCTCAATGCCGTCTTCGGCCGTGTTGATCATAATAATTAATTTCAAAAGCTTCATTATTTAGTTGGTGAAATTGGCAGGATCCCCAAGTGATTTTCATCCTGCTTAAGGGTCAGGGGTTCATTTTTGTGGGTGAGAAGAAAATCTGCTGAATTTGAAGGGAAATACAAGAGAATAATACTGGGGCATGGTTATGATGTGTGTATATGTGTTTTTATAACCATACATGTTTACATTTACTAAATAAAATTTAATTAGAAATTCTTACAACTGCAACAAAAAAGAGAGGGAAAAAGTATTGTGCCATGAAAAAGGTTTAGCTTTTCCTTTTTTCTTCACACCTAAATAGATTTTTATATAAACCTATGACTGACTGGGTTTTTAGCTTCCATGAAGAGTTTCAAAATTTGGTCCTTGTCACTCTCTTTCTTTTTTCAAAAATGACAGAAAAACATAAGAGGGTTCCTTTTATACACATCTGTCAGCCTGCAACAACATTTTGGGGAGACCAGGAGATAAACTGCATACTATTCTGATATCTTATTTTTTTTAAAAAAACTTTTGAAGTGCAAAAATATTATCACCCTAAATTGTTGTTTCAAAACTGTGACCTCTTAAAACTTTTGGAAAACCTTGAAATCAGAAACCTACTCATGGCTAAAGCACAACACTATTTATCTCAATGATAAGAATACTATTGGAACATCTGTAATAATTCATGTCAGGCCATTGTAACAGAAAAAAGAAAATTTATAGTGTTTTGACCAAGTATATTTATGAAAAGTAGAGCGGAAGGAATAGTGGCATAAAAAAAGTTGGGAATAACAGCAGCAGTCTGTGGATCAAGATCCACAGACTGCTGACAGATATGCATCCAAAAACTGGGACATTTGTTGCCTAGGAGAAACTTAATCAAGACTTTTGTTCGGTTTAAGGCAAAAACTACAAAATTAACCAAAACAAATGCTTGAAATATGTAACCATACTTGAACGATTCTACATGTTTAATACATTTGCCAGACTTTGATTTGAATTCTTGGGAAAAAAAAGTTATATAATTTTATAACTTATTGAATTAATTAAATTCCAAATCCTAGTTAGTGAAATTATGTTTATTATTGAAATGGGTTACAAACCTTAGTGAGGAAACCCAGAGTTCTTCAATTCAAATGTATCAATGCTTTGTGTTGTGCCGTCTGTCTTTCTTAATGTTTTCCATTCTTCCACAAATCCATCATTCTATTCTTACTTTCCTACCCCTTCATTCTTCATCATCACTTCTTTCCCTTTTCTGTTGCTTCTTTCCACATTTTCCTTTCATCTTTCTGCCAGAACCAAAAGCCTTCCAGCCTCGGTTCCCTGGTCTGGGAATCAGTTGACTTTTAGGATGTAATGGGATAAAAGATGAAAAGACTATGTGCTTCCATGTTTGGTCCTCCCCTGCTGTGGAAGATGCTCTCCATGTGTGGGGGGCTCAGGGATAGGACTCAAACTTAAGCCTGAGAGGGGAGCCATGGCTCTCTGGTGGTGTGCAGAACCATTTTAACCACAACCAAGGCTGGGGTTAATTGAAGAGGAAACAGTGGGAGGTGCTGGAGGATAAAACCCTGAGGAGAGGCAGGCAGCAGGGAACTGCAACATTCCCCTCTTCACCTCAACACTATGCAAACACACCACACATCTGCTGCTGAGGCTGAACTGACAACATTTGTTTATTATTGCAAAGTGCACAAGATTAGCTTCACCATATCTCTAATCTGCAAGGATAATTTAATTTAACAGAATTTAAAATGACATACAATTGGAAAAAAAAATAAAAAATCGGATGTGATGCAGCATGTACTATTTGAGTGCACAATGTATAGTCAGTTCCCCCCTCTGCTGCCTTTCGGATGCCTTTGCCAGTATATAAATCACCTGGCTTCAAGGACGCAGCATTGGGACCCCATACTGGGATCTTTCACATCTACCATCTGGATGCAGAAAACCAGAGTGCTGACCAGCAGCCCTGCTTTCATTCTGTTCTGTTCTTAGGATGAACTGCAACATGGGGGGTGTTGAGCATATACTGCATATAGAAACCCAATCAATCCCACATTGGGCTAGCGTGACCGGACTTCATGTAAAATCTTAACGGGGGGATGGGAAGGTAGCAGGGGTGAAGATATTTTGAGGTGTAAAAAAAAAAAGAACAAGATAAGATGGTAAGAAAAGGAAATGTTAGAAATTGGTTTAAGTGATCTGAAACATTTCTTATCACGCCCAGTCTGTTCTGCTCTCTTTAATTAAGAAATTTATTTACATAACTTGGGTTTGCATTTTAAGAACCAACACTAAAGTTTACATGAAGAGAGAAAAGAAGCACATTGTTACTCAGATAAGCATAGCCAAACAAATCTGGTTCATCTCAGATCATCTGACTTGCAGGCAGTGGACAGATGCTCATTATTTGGTCACTGTTGACATTTAAACTTGCACATGACAATTATTACAGAAATGTCTCCAGAAGTCAATGACTTTTCCTTTTTAAATAACTTTATCATGAAGAAGTTTAATAAAGTTAGCGCTCCAACTCTTGTGCTCATTCTAACAAAATGTTGGATGTTCTGAAGTGCTCAAGTTTCTTATGAAGAAATAAAATACCTGTGGTCTAACAGAAGATGAGCAAGAATACCTTCTATAAGTTATTTCAGTGTCTTCCTTGAAACACTTTTCCTTGCATGTTTTGGGCGTTTTCAGGGTACAACACACTGCGACCTACTAATTAATGATTAACAGGCTTCTATAGAGTTATTGAGGTAAATAGTTCAATACGTTGTTATGTAGAGGTTGGGAGGTGGTGCAGGGAGTAGGGTGCAGCCTACAATGGAAAAGCAGTGTTATATGTTCAAATAGAATACACTTAGCAAAACATTCTTAATTCTGATACTATTTAAGTATCAATTTTAAATATAAACTGACAAAAATACAGAATTTTCAACACTTAGCATCATTCTATATTAATATTTTCAGAAGAAATGACATGAATATGCTATCTTTCTACAGGATCAGTTAAAACTGAAGTATTTTCAAGCTGGTTTTAAAGTATAACTTAAATCTGAGGAAACTAAAGTTCTTGTCTCACATTTAATGTTCTGATGTGTTTTAATTGCCTGGATAAAGTATTAGATATATTGGAAGTTAATATCAGTTATCTCATTCAAGATATTGAACTACAATAGATTGTAGTGTATTTTCTTTTTTCATTTCCATCTATTTGTTCACTTTTAAATATGATTTTATTATAATGTTGTACAACATAGCCAATAACTATATGCTTGTGGTACTCAAAAGAAACCTCAAGCGATGGGCAGTAATTATTAACATTATAATAAGGAAATTAATCTTAACTTATAAATCAAAACACTTGACCAAATTTAGTGTATGTTTTGAATTTTCTGCGCTTAAGTTATCTTCTAAATGTTTTATTTTTTCTGGCACAAAAAGAGTAAAGTTCAGCATTTGTCTAAAGAAAAATGTTTCGCCGCCTTCTTTGAGAGCTACATTTGTATTGCTGAGCGGCTCTCATTCGCGCAGATTGTGTTGATTCAACAACGATAAAAGGTTCTGGACAGAGCGAGACATGTGACTAATAGTCTGGCAGGATCTCTGGTTCAATTACAGGGAGGACCAGCTCGGCTCTGTCCCTGGGCTAGACGCTCCTGTGAAATAGCTGAAATGCACACGCACACACACGCACACACACACACCCCCACATGCGCGCACACCAAAACAAACAACCCCCCTTAAGCGCACAAACACTCAGCCTTAATAAATGTGATGTCACTGACCAGAAGATAGCAACACCGATACATTTTTCTGCCCTCTTCCTTAAAGATATGTCCAAAAGAAATGTATTGGAAAATTGGATATTGGCACTATCTAAATTAATGTTTCAGGCCCTGGGGAGGCAAATGCTTTCTCCACAGTTGGGTCTTTAAAAAAAGTCAGGGGACAGCTGATGAAAAGCTTGGATGAAGCAGTTTATCCACAATGAGAAACACAGGAAATGAACAGTGACCTACGCAGTCAATTTCAGCTCTCTCAGAGAACCGAGCGGGATGTTTGGGCTGGGCCCTTGAAAGTTTAAACTCAAGGACTCCTAATTCTTCTCATCTTGAACAAACAAACCTGATTTATTGATAGATTTCAATGGCATAATATTTTGTGGAGCAGAATCAGATTTTTTTTTTTTTTGAGATGCAAAAGCAAAACATCACATAAAGTTAGCCTGGCCTTGAAAATCCCAGCAGCTACGATGATGGATGCTACCAAAGCATGACTACGTTTTCTTTTGTACTCCCTGCTGGTGAAACCAATTCAATAATAACAAAACTGAACTGACTAAAATACACACACTCTCACAAATACCCACATGGTGTAAACAGAAGACAGGTCTAAAGATCTGGCATGTTTCCAGAGCAGATGGGTGGGTGGGGTAAAGGAGTGAATCGGGCCTGGTGAGTGGGGGGTGGGCTGCGTGGAGGGGTGCAGGAGAGCGTCAATCTGTCATTCCTAACAAGCCAGGAGACTTAGAGCTCAGGCAGGTCAAAGACACATTCACACACACCCGGACGTCCTTATGCAGGCGTCACATTTCAACTGTGGCAATGCAGCTAATTAGAACACAAATTAATGATCCAAGCATGAGAGACAGCCTGACTCTTCCTCTTTCTAGTCAATGTTTCACCCTCCCTTCAGCTCCATCTTCCACCACATTAGCTTTCCTTAAAGTGTTTACACAGCTTCATGTTTTGTCCTTTTCCATTTGCTGTTGCTCTTTCAAGTCAGGTGAAATTCTTCAATCAGCTTCTGATCTAATACTTAAAAAAATAGTACTAGATCTTAGATATTAGAGATTGTTTCTCGCACCACAGAATGTGGTGCAAGGTACAACACAGTATCTGTGTTTTAACATGGTGATGAGTAAGTAAACATTGTTTGCAATATGAACATCTTTTTAAGCTTTGCTTTCCATCCATTTTTAATTTGTTTAGGTTAGAGTTACAGTAATATTAATATTAGATGCCCTCTTATAAATGTGTTGTGTAAAATAACCCTCAGGTTATTTCTGTTGATGCAAGGAGCGACCATATTGAAATGCAAAGTCGGCCTTTAAAAGACATAGTTTCTCACACTTTCCCAGTGGGAAGTCCAACTTCGGAGGACATTCCTGTTGATTTTTATAACTGGAAAGTTGGAATTTCTGAGATCCAACTACAAATGAAATGCATCATAAGGCACCTTGATTAACTGCTGCTGGAGATTCAAGGATTTCTCAAACAATTATGAATGAATTGAAGCAACACTTCAGGTATGTTTTTGATGAGTGAACAGCATAACATGATAGAAAGCTCCAAAAGGTCAGTTCAGCTACACTTATCGGCATCTCTACAGTTAACATTTTGTACAATTTCTTTTTTCAATGGCATATTGCAAAGCTGAAGAATGTTTCTAGTTACTATCCTGTTGAAACACTCAATCATGACTTTCTTTTAGTTTTCTGGCTAAGGAAGCCAGATTTCATTTAAAATCTTCTGGTATTTCAAGGGGTTAACAATGACATCCACTTTAACAAGGATAAACAGACCCACAGAATCACAGACATGCCACCATTATTAACAATGCGAACAAAGGGATTTTACACACTTATAACTCCATTTTCACATTCTTTGTTTCACAGCAAGACCACCAGGATCTAAAAGTCTCATCTCCCCTCAAATCACTCATTAAAGGCTTGATTTTTCTACCTTTCCCAATGAAAGATTATGTTATTGTAAAACATTAATTAATCTCAAGTTCTTTTACTAATATTTACATTTGTCAACAAAAAGTGACCTGTGTTGTTCTGAAGTCTACCAAATCAAGTTTATCAATATAATCAGAAAATGTAATGTTGTCCTCAGCTGGGAGAAAAGCTAAGTATAATGAAAAATAATCATGTAATGTGGTCATATCACAATCAGTGACAATCATTTTTAAGCCTTCATTGTTATTTATTTGTTTATTTTTCTAAAGAAAAATGTCTACAAAAGAAACAAAGTTTATTTTTCCACCAGGTGCAGGTGTAAAATAATTATTGTATAAGTTGTGAAAACAGTGACAGATCAGGTGTATAACTCACAGGACAAGTGCTGCACTGCTGGATGAATTGCTTGTTCTCTGATTGTATCTTTTTTGCTTTTCTTCACATAGAACGAAGATCAATTCTGCGGCAATGTCACACACAAAAAACAACTGAGACAACTGCAAACAGCAGCACTCCTCCAGGTCCGGGACACCTTGCCCACAATGCATCAGTGAACAACTGACCTTGACTGCTTCATATTAAGGTTAGGAAGATCATTAGTCCTGCTTCCCAACTGCATGGTTGAGAATAGGAACATGGTTTGCCACTCGTCATCTTTGTGTGGCTCAGCTTTTGTGTTTTTCTTTAGTTTCATTTCATCATTTTGCTTAGGGTGTACTTCAAAGGCCAACATAATTAAATAAATTACTGTCGTAAATTGGGCTTTAATAAATTTAATTGAAAAACAAGAAAGAAGCCACCTATCAGTTAAGCATAAAGTTATGGATTTGTTAGCACTCACAATTTAATTAGAAATGAGAAATCTGTCTCTATTCAAACTAACACAATTTATTAACAGTGCAATGTATTTATTTATTTATTATGAATAATTTATTAACAACTTTTGATTAATGCATTAATACTTTTGTTTACAAGATGAATTGCAAGGTGTATTAATAATTTTACATATTCATCACCATACCATATTTCTTATAATATTTTGTTGACTTACAACTACAAACATCAATGTGTTTTATTTGGATTTTATAATAGACCAACCCAAATTAATGAATAATTGTGAACTTGAAGCAAGAGGATACATGGTTTTCAGAAGTTTTTACAAATACAAATCTGAAAAGTGCAAAGTTCATGTGTGTCCAGTCCTGCTTATTCTAAAACCTCTAGATTTCCACCAGATTTAGTAACCCAAATCTGGTGGAAATCTTGAGCAACCAAAGACATTCAAAAGTCAAGCAGTCAGCAAGTAGACTCCCTTTATACTGTAGCCTATGTAAAGTTGTTCTGTGAAGGACTCAAAAGTTTTTTTTTGTTTTTTTTTTAAATAATAGAGAATCATGAAGGAATGCACAAAAAGGTCAAGGAGAAAGTTCATCATTGTTGAAAGTCTTAAGAAGTCCATTCCAAAGTTTGTTACACAGCAAACCTGTTGAAGAAGGTCCTCTGGTTAGTTAGACTGGACCAAATTATTTGTTTGATCTGCAACACTTTCTAGCTGTAAAACACAGTGGTGGCAATTGATCAAGTCACATTCATATGTTACAATTGTCTAGTCACACCCAGAACTACATGCAATTGAGAATCTGTGAAAGATCGTGAAAATTGCTGTTCACAGATGTTGATTCAATCTGACTGAACTTGAGCAGTTTTGCAAGAATGGGAAAACATTTAAGCCTATTTTTTGCAAAATGGGACAAAACATACTGTAAAAGCCCTGCAACTGTGATTGTAGTGAAAAGAGGTTGCATAACATTAAGTCAGGTGTATGCTGCCTGACACAATTTTCAGATTTATATTTATAAAAATGTCTCAAAATAATTTTCCTTCCACCTCACAATTGTACATTACTGTGTAGGTCTGTTGCATAAAATCCTGAAAAATTCCTTAAACTTTGTAGGTTTTAATGTGACAAAGTGCAAACAAGTTCTAGATACATAAATAATTTTGCAAGTCGCTTTTTCCTTTTTTACTTGCTTTCTCACACTGCATCGCCAGTATAAATGTGTTTTTTATTGGTCATATTTTTATGCTCCAAACACCTACTCTTGCTGTTAGATTGTGTCTGCAAGTCAGGACTTGTTAGTCAGAATCTTCCAGATGCTGATTCTTAAGTGAGTGAAGAACGACTGAAATGATTTATTTGAATACAGAAATGCACTCTCCTCGTTTGGATAAAATGCTGGAAAACAAAATCTTACACGAAGCAGGGAAAAAAACAACGTTTTTTAAACAAAAACAAATCACCTGCCATTAACAGCCCTCACCTCCCATCTCTTCCTTCCTTTAGTCCCAGTTGGAGCTCTCGCTCACAATCAATACCTTTCACCGTTAAGCCGATCTGCAATAATAAAAGCATTACAGACAGGGAAAAATAACATTAAATCTTATTAAAAATGGGAGCTGGTCTCTACTCTTCCATGTCTTCCTGTCTCTTGTTGCCTGTGTGATAAAAAAAAAACCCAGCTCCATTGGAGAGATCAGAGCCATTGGGATGATCCCTGAATGTTGCGGGGTGATCAACAGGCTCAGGATCAGGGCGTGCATTGTGGGTAACAGGTAGAAAACAGAGCTTAGCATGCGGATCAGCTCTCATGCCAGCCATGTATATTTCACAGGATTGTCTTTTATATTCAGTCTGTGGCTCAGTGGAGCACTCATCTTTATTTCATTCTGTGGCATTTTTTTAATTTCAGCTGACTTTTCCCCCCCTTTTGCTCACTCCTCTTCTCCTCCTTCCCTGCAACCTTCCTGACAAACCCCTCTGCCGACTGAATCGGTAATGACATTATGCGTCTTGCACTCTGAAGCTTTCAGCAAAGCAAACAATAACTCCTGGCAATTGGATATCACCTTTTTGCCACACTAAGAAAAACATGTAATTTAGACAGCAATGTGCATGTGTTTTGCTTGTCAAGCCCCTTTTGAGAGATATGTCATGTTAAAGAACAGTTGTTCATCAAGATTTAACTTCAATTAAAAGAATAAAAAGAGGTTTTATTTGTATGCTGCCAAACTGTACAGCCTGTATATTTAAGATGAATAAATTTTGATTCAGTCAGCAGTAAAAATTATGTCTAAAAATGTATTTCTCTTCTTGATAAAAGCTGCTCCTTTTGCTATATTTTTAAGCTTGGAAAATGATAAAAGGAAACATCTCAACTGAGGTTAAATTAACCTCAATCCAGCACCATGCAAGCAAAATCAGATCATCTATTATTACTTATTTTTTATGCAAGCGCTGTGTGTGTTAAACTAAACAGAGATTTTCAATAGAATTCAAGTCAGCAGACAATGATCACCACTGTAGTGTCTTCCAGAACTTCTTCTAGTTCAAACCTTTGATATTTGGGCCAAAACATTGTCTCATTAGAAGGTCCAATGCACACAGCATGACATTTTCTCCTAGGATTACATGACACTTGATTGAATGCATTTGGCTCCCCATGTGTTTCCAGTTCCAGAGCAAACAAAGCAGCCACAGCAAATAACTGAGCGACTCCAATGTCTCACTGAAGGAATTATGTTTTTTGTATGCTTCGTTTTTCCTCCTACAGATTTACTGCTGCTCCATAGACACAAAATGATCCAATTTTGAATCTCCGGCCACCAAACAAAAGCGTTTTTGGACTGTTTATTTAGTTTTAAACTAATTGAACACCACCTTTCTAGTGATTTGGGGTAATTAGTTGTGGTGGATGTCTGGAAATTCAGGTGCGGCACTTTATAGTTTAGCATACATACTGTAGAAACTTCTACCTTAGTGGCTACAGCCACTGAATTCTTGCTCTAAGTCTTATGCAGTCAGTTGAAAAATTTTTGACCACCCACCTCCTCAAGATTCTGGTGGCAACTTCTGATGGCTTCCTCTTTTTGCTACATCTAGGTGGAATACCCACAGGTCTTTTAACTCTAAACTTGTGGACTATACTTCTGAATGCATCTCCGGGAGTAAATTTGATTTACAAATGTGAATTATTCAATTTTGAGACAGCATTTGTGCTAAATCTGTATAAAATTCTCATAACTTTGGTGTTAAAGGCTCTTCTGTATTTTTTATTGGAACCACATGGACAACTTTGCTAATAAACTTAATGTGCGGTAGGGGTTAATTAGTCTTAAGGACAACAATATATTATATTAGCAAGGACACTTCCTCATAAAGTGAAGTGAAAAGAAGGCATTGGTTTTATTTTCAAAATCTTACGAGATTCTTATTCTTTTACTGATCGTAACAACCCTCCATTCCAGCAGCCTTGGAGCAGCTGAGAGTTTCAGATACTCTCATTATGGTTACTTTGTTGTCAAGGGGGCAATTAACCCATAAACAAACCAATCCAGCACACTGTGTTAGGTTTGCCAATACACTCCAAAGTCAATACAGCCAGCAGCCTGGTCTTTATTTACACATTTGTTTCTGTTCTTGTTAAAGCTGCTCACTTTGTTTCAAGGAAATTCGATTAAAAGGAAATAAAAAACAGATATCAACCCCTCCTTTTGGTGCCAAAATTATTGGGAATTCACAAGAAGTTATTAAGAAAAGTGAAGCTGAGGAAAAATCAAAAAAAAAAAGGAAAACATTATCCAGCAGCTTTTATTTAAAAAGGAAATATAAAAAAATATTTTTATTGCCACTTAAATAGAACTCCTGGGTGAGGTCCTATAGGTGATGAGCAGGTCATAAAATGCAGGTTTTGTTATGGGATATTTATTTTGAAACAGAGCTGGCAAATGCTGCTGCAGGGTAAATGAGACGACATGTTCTGTGTGTCCTGACCCACAACATGCTGCAAAGCACAGAGATCAGGTGCAATTTCAGTGCATTCAGCAATAGCATTAGCATTTTTACCGTAATTCCCACCAATGGTGACTCATGGAGTCCAAAAAGATGTATATTTCAAAATAGTTTGCTCAGAATGAGGTCAATTTGTAATCAGACTAGAAGTAAACTGCATTAAATTCATTCAGAAGCAGACGGAGGCCATCTAAAAAAGCGGGTCTCGGTCCGGTTGTTTGGTTCACACCAGGATTTACTTGAGCATATTTACATTTGCACAAGTCTGGACCATCAAGTAAAACAAACTCTGGTCTGTTTAAAGAAGAGTAAATATGTCAGATATGAATACAACTCAGCTGTTCTGCAGGGTAATGCTAGCGTGATTATTTCTTTTGATGTATTAAAGAAAGACTTAAATATTTACTTTGCACTGTGATCAGTTTAAATAATGCTGTGGCTAAAATATAACACATTCTAGCTAAAAACATTTTACTTTGCAGTGTTGAATACATTTAATGCTGATGTATTTTAGCTATTGCCTATGCTAATGCGCCAAAGCTGGCATCAGATGTAAAACCGTGATATCATAAGCCCGCAGTATTTATCATCAAGGTTAACTCATACCACCTACCACTTTAATTGCAGAGTAGTAGCACTAACAGATGTCCATTAATGTATTGCTTTAAAAACTGTAGGATTTTTATTGATACATTCACTGCTTTTTTTCCCATGGTACCACATTTTTAGTTGACAGTTATTTACATTAAAAAAATATAATTGAAGTAGTATATAGGCATAATATTACATTTCCCAGGAAGAATTTATTAGAATAAAATACATTTAAAGTTTCTATAAATTGTATCATAGGCATTTGCAGCTATTCACATTTTTCTTTATGTGACACATCACTGTTATCTGTGTCACTGAGGAAAGAAAATAATACTCTGCCTGCAAGAAAAAAAAAAAACATAAACATGACTGATAAACTGAGAAAAAGTTGCCAAACATCTCCAAAGAAATAAAACAGCCTAAACTGTGACAGCGTGTTATCCAACATGACATTGAACCTGATGTATAAAATGAGAATACAATTACCCTCCTACGTAGAAGAGCCTGTGCAGCATTGGATATGTGAATAAAAAGGTGACAGAGAGGTCTGATATCTCAATGCAGGACAAGAATGAAATCATTAACCAAGCCATTTGGCAACTGAATCTAATCGTTGCAACCAGAGATGTAGCGAATGAAAATGTGAAGGTGGATTCATATCTCAACAAAAAACATTTGTTATGACAGGAGAAAATCAAAACAAAAATCATTATGTGACATAAAGAACCATAGCGGGTTTAGTTGAGCTGCAAAGTTATTAGAGACAGTTTACAAAAATAGAAGTAATAGGTTTTTAATATTTTTGTAACATACGCCTTTTTGTTGTTGGTTAACATAAAAATATGTCAGCTTGGATGGGTGATGGGGTTTATACAAAAGACTGGCCTTGTGGATTAAAAACTACAAAACATTTATCAGGCACATTCATTTATAACCTCATTTTAATCTCGATCCAGTGGATGTGGCAATCTCTGCATAAAGCACCTCTGGTTAGCAGAAATTGCTCTGGCTGATGAGATTCTGTTAGATGTAATAAACCTTGAGGCAGACAATTATACTGGGGCAAAATTTGTGGATTTGTCATTTCTGATATTACTTTAAGGTTAAGCCGTCAAGTCGATCCCAGAAATTATGTTCGCAAAAGACATAAATTTTGAGCAGATGTCCCTCCTGATGTCAGGGTTTACTCGTTCAAGGTCTCACACAGGCACTCCTGCACAGATATGTATATTTACAGTAGTATTTGTGTCGGGCCTTCTTTTTCACAAGGTAACATAGTGCTCAATCACTCATAGATATCTTTTTAATCTCTTTCTCTCTGTCCTTGTGTCTGCATTTGTTTGATTTATGAGTCTCAGCAGGCCGCAGGGACCCAAAGCTGGCCTCTCAATACTCCACTGCTTGATGCAGCAAGACGTAGGTTCACCCTGGCCTCCTTATCTAGACTGCACAAAAACACCTCACCACACCACACACAGTAACAGAGACTACCTGGAATACAAGACAAGTTGGAGCAATGCAAAAGTCTATGAGATAAAAACAAAGACAGTCAGCGAGAGGAATTAACAAGCAAAACACCAGCATTTCTTTAAATTATTGTTTTCTAAATGTGTTTGAGAAAAAAAAAACATAATCAATGTATTCTCCAAACCAGTTATCTTGACAATTTAAAGGTGGCGACTCTTATGTAATTCTTTTTCTTTCGCACAATGCATGGACATTTTTTTAAGAGCACTGGCAGGAGATCTCATGAAATCAAAATATTCTGCAAGGTTGTTCAACCAAACACAGGTCAGATCAAGTCTTATGAACGAACATGCCCTCTGTATCCTTCTGGGTTCTGGTCTTATTGTCTACAGACAATATGGATATGGATTATGTATGGATTAATATGGATTCTGTAGTTGCAAAGTGAAGCTAACAGTTAATTTTTCATAGTTGAACATAATATTTGCATTAATTTCTCATGACAAAGTCCTTCATTTTCTATAATCTGAAAGGACGGATTAGTTTGATGAGCTAGTGGGTCACTTAGCTCCATTTCTTCTCCACCAGGACAGCCACCACACCCCACAGTGCTACATAAAGTTCAAGTCTGGCTTATGTGGTGTCCTTACTACTGACTGCACTGACTCTCAACCTTATCATCTTTGTTTTCCACCGAGCAGTTTATTGTGCGATGCCAAATACATGAACACAGTTGTAAAAATGTACAGTTGAATACGCACAGACATCCATGGAGTAAAGAATGCCCAAGTATGTATGTGTAGGCCTTTACCCTTAACGAACTTCAGATTTCCGCATATACTGTAGGTCGTATACTTTACTTTTAAACAGCTTGCTTTTCTGCTGCCTATGTCTTATTGTTTAAATGCCACACTAAAAATGTCTTATTTTAATCTTCAGTAGCTACTTCCACATTGAAGAATGTTGTGTCAGGACGACAGGGTCACACTGTGGTAGTTGTAGTACTTTTAATGATTGCAAAGAGATACATTTTTTAAATTTCTGATCAACTGGGCGCTTGTCTTATGGTCAAATTGTCATATTACGGTCACAAACTTGTCTACCAGGTTCTGCAAATACCTGCCATACTGCTTAAATAACTGTCACCAGATGTGACCAGATGTTTCATCCAGTGGGTAATGAGGGCACCTATGTCATGTCAGACTGTACTGTGTCGCCCAGATCCTGGCCAATTGCTGTCATTTATGCCCTCAGGTATTGTTCTGCAAGTATCAGCTCCTTATAAATGAAATGTTTTGCATACAAATTGCTGACCTGCACTAGTGCAAACTTACAACCAAGTCACACCGTTTCTTCTCCATGCAAAACTTTTAAAAGCATATTTCACTATATACAGTGCAAATTGTATAATTGCGGTAATCTGTGTTTGAAGGATTCTCCTTTGCTTTTAACTTCTCTAAAGCATTTTATATTGCATTCAGCTGTACAAAAGTACTAAATATGGGTGTTTGTTTACTAATCAAGGTTAGATTGACTGTTGCTTGCAGAAACTTTCTTTATCTAGCAAGTCAAGGTCAAGTCTGTAGGTTTTTACCTGCCTTTGTAAGTGATTTCATTTTGAAGTCAATAACTGATAAACTCCTTATTTTGTAATTTGAGGCAAACAAGATTTTGTTCAAATACTTTTTTTAAAGAAAATCACCAGGCAACTCTTAAAAATAAATGTCAAATGGGCTGCAAAGAAACTAATAAGTCACTGAGTTGGTCAGCAATAAGGATGCAGTGCAAACGATATCTACGAGTTTGAATCTAGCATTTTTCTGATCCTTTGCCAATGGTATTGACTATGAACACAGTGGTGTTTAGCATGTAAACAGAAAAATGACAATAACATAAGAAGAGAAGCTCTTTTCTAATTGGCTCATTAGAGATGCGCCTAGTACAACCGCTTCCTGCAGGGTTTGTTTGGCAGCTAACCTCAGGTGTGACATGAGGATTGTTGGCTCATTGTCAGTAGAGGTGTTTTGTTGGTAGCTAATCCTCTTTATTCTGCAGTTTACTAAATGGAGCTTTGCATGGTGATTCAAAGTACAGTTTTTTTTTCAATGAATGTGTGCTTCGTATATTTTGCTTTTTCTGGAAGTTTTCAATAAAAAAAGTCTTCAACCTGACACATGGAGGAATTTTAGTGACTATTTTATTCTGTAAAAATGCGCTCCTTTAACTTTCCCATCAGTTTCATCGGAAAGTCTGCCATGATGTAACACTAACCTTTCCTCCTTCTCACTCATGCAACATATTTTCATGAGTGTCCAAACATCTACTCAGTTCAGAGTTATAAGGACAGTCTCAGAACTGGCCACTAAGGGATCAAGCTGTTCTGCTGTTGCCCTTCTTGAAAAGGCTGATTTATATTGTTCACACTCTACTTGGCTGAACATACTGTAGCACAGTCCTGTGCAGAGAGGTGTCCAGCCTCTCGCTGCTGTAGCATATGTGGTAGTTTTTCCATTTCTTTCCCCATCTATCACCTCTCATCCTTCATTCTCTGTCTGACTGGTCCTCTAGGTGCCACATTATGTCACTGTCACTGACTGGTCATGTTGCTACTTGCAGGTTAGGGTCTGCTCTGAGACTTTGCTGAGGGGAGGGTGACATCTGCTGAGCAGAGTGAACTGAGGCTTCGGGACACTCAGTCTGTCTAAAGGTTTTCTGTTTTTCCAAATCTTGTTGGGGAAATGTAACTTCACCTGGGTTAAATCAAGAATGTTGACCCATAATTTTCAAGAATGACTGCTTTGTTAAAATGAGGCATAATGAAGAGATCAGATAATTCAAGTTTCATCAACATTTCTTAATGCAGTAATTAATAAGGACATCATGGTTTTATACTTAGTCTCCAGGTTCTGCAAGTCTCTTTTGAAAAGCACACTGAAAACGTTGACTGAAAACGTTGACCATGGATTAATCAGTGATGCAGAAGAAGTGGTTTAAAAATGAACAGAATGGAGTTATTAAATAGACGACTAATTGACTTTTAATAATGTGAATAATTCACATTTAGGGGTTTTGTGATATTCTTGCCTGTTTAAGAGAGGAAAATAATTGCTGAGGCTGATTTTAAACCAGCCTCTTGACCATCCATATATTCTGTTTTGAAAAGGTTGTTATTCAGGTCTACATAAAGAGAAGAAGGGGGTTGAAGAAATGTCTGTTGTGTCCATTAATGTGACTAAGAGAACCCTCTCAATATGTATCATTGTAAAGAAAGAAAAAAAAATGAGAAAGTTAGCTTTCTGATTTAAATCTTAAAATCTCAAAATGCACTTGATTTGATTGGATTAAAGGGGATTAATTTTATTTTGCTTAAATGGGAATGATCTGGAAATAATATTCTGTCTCTCTGAAAAATTCCAAATTAAGTTGGTTGAATAGAATACATTTTCATTTTCACTATTATGTGGTGTAACAACATGTGCAATGTGTGAGATCTCAGTAACAAGCTAGGCATAGGTTGGCATTAGATGTTCACTGTGTGAAAACATGAAAAGTTTTAAAACTGTTTTTAAACCTGCTGCTATTAATATTGGTAATTACAAACATTATGTTGTTAATAGCATTTGTTGTTATTTTAATTATTGATAATGGGGCAAAACAGAATAAATAACATCTACACATAGCAGTACTTTTCCATTATTTTTTGTTCAGACCATCTCTTATTTATGTTCTCCTTTTAATAGAGTAAAACTGGGATTTTAACCAGGAAAACAGAGTTATTGTAGTAGGATGGCTGGTGCTTATTTAGTTTCAATTACATGTTTTTAACAACCACAACTATTTTGGTTGCTTAAAAAAGCCAAATGTGTCCGTCCTCTAAGCAAGGAAAATTATGGTTTAGTCAGCCAACTGACTGGCAGCAAAAGTAAAAGATAAGGGGAGGGAAAGCACAGTTTGCCATAACTCTGCCTAGTCCATAACTTTTTCCAGCATCTTGTTAAAAAGCCTAAAAATATAGAAAAATTTGAGCGTTTTGTGTTACTTATTTTCTGAAATTTGGACCTTTTTCAAATGGTCATGACTCCTCATCTGCTTCCACTGTGGAAATGATTACATTTGTCCTCGCTTTCAGCTTAAGATGTCGACTAGGGATGTGCAATCATTTTATCATTACTGTGATATTTTTCTTAAGAATTTAGATTTATCATGAGAGCAAACCATCAAAACTAAAAATACCATTTGAACTGTTACTTTTGCTACTTTTACCAATACTTTCCACTGTTTGCTCCATTGAGAGCAGCAAAAGATATCAAAATCAAAGCTCCATAAAATATATATCACAGCAGTATTTGTGTTATGAGTTTAGACTGCAGTGATGCGCTATGAGAGCCATAGAATCTATTGCAGAACAATGCAATATATTTTAAACAGTATTTATAACCGCTGTCATAATGATCAAGCTTTTTTGTCCATAAGGTCCATCCGTTTTGGAGGCAAAGGCCCCGATCTGCCCTTTTACTGCTAGGGACAGAGGGAATTCCTCATTGATAAAGTTGACTCATGTATTCTCTAGAAGTGATTGCAAGTCTTTAATTTGCAAGAAAGTTTTATTAACTGAGATTTGTTTGCAGAGGACAAGCCATCTCTCTCTTTCAGTTTTACCAGCAGCACAAACCCTGAGGAAAGTCCCTATATGTAACCATATGACTACAGCTAGAAAGGGTTTGCTAAACTGTATTGTTTGTTGTAGACCAGAGTTTCCTTGGATTGACCACTTTGTTGTGTGCACTTGTGAAAGCTCATCTAATCTCTGATGTGGACCAAACAAACAAACTCTGATCCACCTGGAAACATCGGTCTCAGTTTCTCAGTTTACCTTTAAAGTGAACCCTGGTACAGTTGATTTTCAATGGGAAAGCTACTGGACTGTCTACCAAACAATGAGAAAAAGTAAAGCAAAAGAAGGAAGCAATGTATGATTTACAGACATCTTCGAGCTCCAAACTTTTAAATCCTTTCAACGCTTTGCTGAGTCTATGTAAGAATAGCAGAACATAATGATATTTTCTTCTCCCTCATCATTTTTCTGTACTGCTGTATTTATCTAACATATGCAGAGCAACATGTTGGATAGTTTGTTGCCTTGTCTGCTCCTCATACCGGGCAACGTCTTGTGCAAGTGCTCCAAGTGAGCAGATGTTGTATCTGCACCATGTTGTCCAGGCAGTTTTGTTTGCTTTCTAAAGTGCAGGCTCAAAGAGAACCAACATTCAATGAAGATCTTTTGGCCTTCATTGAATTTTGGCATTCCCCTCCCCACTCAAAAAGAGTTATCTGAACTATTCTGGTGTGGCAGCACCCTGAGAGTGACCAGACCACTTCCTCCATTTGTTGGCATAGACACTGGACATGAGAAGCTACCAGCTTTTTTTTTTATAAATATTTTGGGATCAGTATAGTTACAAATCACCTTATTTACCGTAGTTTGGATTCTAATCATTTTTTTCTCCTATATTTTAATATAAGAGACAAAGCCTGAGAAATGGCATAAGCAGTTATCCTAAGGTACCTTATATTGATACAGATATCTGGATCAGCTCATCCCTAATATCAAACACAGCCTACCAATGTTTGCATTGGTAGGGTGTGTTTAAGCTACAAAGTGTCCTGCTGCACTCTGCATTTCATTTCATGAGCTGCTGATGCTACTGCCAGGTTTTCCTTGGTTCTCGTCAGAGTTTCCACCACCGCAGCACATCCCTTGGACTCGAGGTCAGAGACCCTCTCCCCACTGCCTGACATGTAAAAGACACGTTCAGGGGGCAGAGGTCAGCTCATCACTCCATGAAATGTTGAGCTGCATAACTACTAGTGAAGACTTTGGAGCCTAGATGCCAAACTCAGACTTGGCAAATAGATTTTTAAACACTTACACCTGAATTGTCTGAAACTGTGTAAGTTTCTGATGAAGAAATTTGACATAATTTTTGCATACATGTTTTGTTATATGGTGTTTGGAAAGCATTTAAACCCGTCATAGTGTCATATCTGGTCATATCATGGTGCATAACAGGACAAAATGAGGTTTTGAAGCAGTGGTATACCTTAAACCCTATAAATGCCACACAATCATGACAGTTAAGCTATCTGTGAGGATCACAATGCCAAAATGTGAGAATTAAAGACATCAGATGTTTTTTTTTTCTGATCTTGCCTGCTGCCCACACAGCCTCAAGTTCATTTTGCTGTGGACTCTTCTTCATTCACAGCTCTGACCCAGTCTCCCTTCCCTGCAGCCTCCTTTCGGCCAAGTTGGACCAAGTTAAAGGAGGGAGAGTCTATCCTAGCCACATCAACACACACACACAAACACACACATGGCTTTTGCCATGAGCCTAACCATCTCTCCCCCAGCCATTTGCTCTCTGCTTTGGCTAATTAACTAAAAACCAAGCAGAGATTTTTATATAATTCAGCAGTAAGAAGAGCCATGTCTTAATTCAGAAACACCCAGGGAGAAACACAGCGACTGGAGCCAGAAACCACCACGAGAGTGAAAGGGAAATATAAAATCTTGTCTCTACTGTAGAAACTTTCAGAGCAAAATTAGCTGAAAACTAACTTGTTTCCAGCTTAATTTTTAAATTTTAAAAATTTTCCATTTTTAAAATGGAAAATTTCTTCTATTTTTCCATTTTAATCAAAGACACTGGCCAAGTAGTTGAAGGGCTGGACAAAAGCAGCTTGGGGGTAGAACAGGTTGCAGGATGAGAACTAGAGCAATGGAGAAAAAAGATAGAAGCTCAATTGTGAAGGTTTTGACAGACAGGTGGCAGGTGAGAGAGGTGTAAGATGAAAGCCCAAAAGAAAGACAGAAAAAGACTGAGAGATGTGCAGGGGATCTGTGACCAAATGGTTCTGCTGAGTGCTCCGATCTGGACTTAAATCTCCTCTCTCCAATACGCCTGAATTCAGTAAACAATATATAAAGAAAGTTTTGACTTGGCGAAACAGTCTACAGTGAACAAACTGTGAAAAAAAGAAAAAACACAATCATATTGTCTTGCTTTCATCTTAATAATGCCTCCAACGCAAATCCTGCAGTGCTGCCTGGACTAAAAGGGAATGCAAAGAAGGGTCTGTTATTACATGTCTTCTTAAAAAACAACACAACACCATCAAATCCCCCAGATTTTATCACCAGTGGATTTACACAGAATCTTTTATTTATTAGGATAGTGTGTTTGTCTGAACGTCAGTGGAGCTTACTAAAGGGGTCACCAATCTAGCTGTGTGTGTGTGTGCGTGTTTCCTCTTCTCATTCTGCTTCAGTTTTCAAATAAATCCAATGCTTGTATGAATTAATGCATTACAAGCTCTGTAAGAGATATTAAAAAAAATGATAAAAACTAATCCATCCTCCACACCCCTGTGTGGGCCAGGGTCCTCACACTGATCTGACCCTGAGCATTCACCGCCATCTGCGCCATGAGTTCTATATTAACATGTCGCTTGGATTACACTTTAATATCTCATTACTCAAATAAAGTCCTGTCCTATGTCTCCCTCAGGTAAGTTACTTTTATTCATTGGACGTAAAAACGTAAGCACTGTTAATTGATTACAAAATGAGAAAGAGTTAAGAATTATAATTCTCACCTTTGTGACTGTCAACAGAATTTACAAAGGAAAAGTAGAAAACTCTTCTACCTTTTCGTGCTTTACCCACAAAAAACTATTTTCTAATGATTTCTATTCTACACAGTATTATTTTGCTCATTTGTCTGGCTTACATTAGATTGCTTTGTAGGCTTGCCAAAGGTCCTCAATTAGATTTACGTCTAAGACTGACCTATTTTAACACATTAACATGGTCTGATCTATTATATTGCAGCTCTGGCTGAAATGTTTAGTGTCATTGAACTTTGCCTCAGTCCCAAATGTTTTGCACCCTCAATCTGTTTTTTTTGTGTAGTTTATCCAGCACATAACTCCATCCATCCTCCCTTCAACTAAAGGAAATCAACCATATAGCATGATCCTGCCACCATGTTTCACTGTGGTAATGATGTTTTCATGGCAATGTTAATATTTCATCACACATTGTAATTTCCTTTGTACGTCAAAAGGTTAAGTTTGGATCATCATGTTCCTCATGTTTGGGGTATGTTGTGACAAACTTTAAATCTCAAGTATTTTCCTGGTAGCTGCAAGATAGTTCTGTGTCGACCATTGTTATCAAGACCAAAAAGGTTAGGGCATTCAAATCTAACTTTAAAGCTTTTCTTTGAGGAATTTGTTTTTTTCAACTCTAAACACATGAATTGAATTGTGAGATTAAATGCATATGAAACAGAATAAAGAAGCACCAATCAAACTTTAACCCCTTAACCTGCAGTGGAACGCCAATGTGCTGTTTTTCTATTGTATTTTTCAGGGGTGAAAGTTAACCCTCATCTCCGAAAAATACAATAGAAAAACAAAATTTTTTAAATTTGATAAGAAATGTATAAATTGCAGGATTATCCTCATTTAGCCATGAAAGCGTATGCCCGCATCCTTTATCTTAAATTTACTAAACTCAAAATAGACTCCATTGATCAACGGGTTGTTTATTGATGCAATAAACTAAAAGGAATTTAAAAAATTGTATTCCTGAATTTCACCTGCTGATCACTGGGGCTGATTAATGGTTGATTCACTGGCATAATGAATTATTGCTCCATCATTAGAATAAAATACCAGAACACTTTTTTTTTTTTTTTTTTTACACACAAATACAGAAGAGGATATTATTTGAAAATGAAGACAGGAAAGGTCATTTAAAAATATCTACAAACTTGCATACACAATGCTATATATTCAATTGTTTCCTTTCAGTACAACATGTGAGCTAGTGTCGAGCTATAATGCATGCTTCTCACATCAGCAAACACAGGGCCACACCGGTGGATCAGATAGCTAGAGTATGAAGCACAGTGTGCATTTCCTCCCTGGGGAAGCTGAGACTCTGCAACACATTGACCATCAGCAGTGGTGTTACGCCACAACTGGTGGCCCCCTCTGAGAGCTGAGCTACTCATCAAGCATGTATGAAACAAACATGGTGCCCATCATCGAGAGCCAACCGTCCCTTCTGATGTGATCTATTTCCAAAGCTTGACTGTGCTCCTCACAGCCAGGAAAAAGAGAGGGGGGGGAGGGAGATTTACACCCTCCCCATATCACAAAGATGACTGGGGACCTCTCAAAGTGGAGCAACACAAGTAAATAGGGCTGACCATTTTACCCATAACCTCCCTCTGCTTGCTTTATTTTATTAAATAATGCAAAAGAGGACAAAAACAAAACTCTGGAAGAAAATTGGGCAAAACAAGAGTGGCGTATTTTTTACCAGAAAAAGAAAAACCTCAGAAAAACAAATAACATTTTCACCCAATGTTAAGAGAAATTTCCAGACAAACAGAGGTTGATAATAATTACAACATAAAAAACAGAAAGATGCACATTTTGTTCAGACACTGAGATTTCATACATTTTAGTGTTAAAATGTTTGAAAAAGACTTACTTCACTTTTAAAGCTGCAAGAAAAGCAACACTGCACTTGAACTGAAACACAAGTTTATTTTAAAATGAAAGAATGGGACTAATATGCACATAATATAGAATGTTTTCTAATAGAAGCATCTCTGTCATCGTGAAGCTGAGGAAGAACATTTTTGAGACCATCTATAAATTACGATGTCCAACACTAACATACAGAATAGAGAAGAGCGTGTTCATTTGTAAGAAACTGGACTGGAATCATAACACTGATGCTCTTTGAAGGAAGGGTCAGCTGCAGACCTCTCCTGCTGAGGAGACTGAGATCTTTTTGAGTTTATGGGGGCATTCCTGGAGGCCTTTTTGACTTAGTGGTGGCATCAGCGATCTTCTGCGGTGCAGTTTGTTGGATCAGCAGATTTTTACAGCTGCATGGAAGCGGTTAGATAAGGTCATCACGAAGGCCAGCTCTGTCCTAAGATGCCCCCTTGATCCAGTGGAGGTTGTGGGAAACAGAAGCACTCTGGCGTAAACAACATCTTTCTTGGACAATGTCTCCCACCCCCTGCATAAGGCCTTTGCAGAACTGCAGAGATCCTACTGACAGACTGCTGCATCCTAGACGCACTAATGAGCAGAACTGTAAATCCTTCCTGACAGCAGCTGTTAAATTTTATAACCGGCACTGCTTCCAACAAACTCAGACTGCTATTATGTGCAAAGTTTTCCATATTTTGTAACTGGTCTGTTATTTTTTTTGCACAAATACACGTGGACATTTATTACTTCACTCTCCTATCCCTACACATTTCCTTAATCTGAGTATGCTACTTTTAATATCTGTAAAATATTTTTTATTAAGTTGTTAACTTGTTCTTACTGCAAGATCTCTTATTCTTAGTTTTTGTTGTAATGTTTTACCTTTGAGCAAATCTGCTCATTTCCATTTTACTTTCACAGAATTTCCGCATGTAGGGAAAATAAACATTTTTTTTTTTCTTTTCTCTTCTATTTTCAGTAACATTCAGCTGTGAAGTCACCAAAATTGATAAAATGTTGTATCAAAGATTTATGTTTCTGGGTAATGTCATTCCAACAACACAATTATGAACATATATTTATGTTTGGTCCATTATTTCTTTGTTGCAACATTGTTTATTGACAGTGAAATACATACCTTTGCAAAGTGTATGGATTTCTCTTCAAATGGCGACACTTCTTTTTGTGAATTTAACAGAAAACCTAAGTCATGCTTTTGTGCAAATTTGTGTATGTTTTTTTCTGTAGATGAATAAAAATGTGTTTTGCTTCTAAACTGGAAGTATGAATTTGTTCTAAACTCCAATTTCACAAACCAAAATTTCAAACATTAATTGAATCTATGCACATCAAGTTCCCAAATTAAGGGAATCTCCTCTATTTATCTTTTTTTCAACGCCTGGCTCATGCTTGCATGTCTACCACTACAACTATTGCTGATACTGATAGTACTTGTCAAATCTTATCACCAAGACACATTTGAATGTTTTTTTTGTTGTTGTTGGTTTGTTCTGCCAATTATCTTAAATATAATGTTACAAAAGAAAAATATTTATGTCCTTATAAAGGATAAAAAGAGAAACATTATTCTTTTATAGTTCAGTAGCATTTTAAACGTATAATTGTCATATTTGCCTGGTTACATCAGGAATTCAATGTTTTAAAACACAGTAAAATTAAAAACATAAAAAAATTAAAAACATCAAAATATTAGGAAACTATTTATCAAGTTAATCAGTCTAACTTGATAAATGGCTGTAAAATGTCCAATGCACAAACTCCTGGCCAGTGAGGCTCCTGAGATGCTTGTTATAGATGTTGGCTGCAGACCTTTTGGTCCTTACTTCTATCAGATTCATTCAGATCCTATGACACTGATGTCTAACGAGCTTCGATACCAGGCGACCTCAAGCTCTTTTAGGTGACTTTGATCCCTTAATCCACCATTTTTGGTTAAAGTTCCTATTTTTTTTTTCTCGTAGGCAGGAATGGGATTGTGTAAAAAAAAAAGAAACCAAAAGCTCTTTGTTTTATCATTGACAAACATAAAAATTGTAAATAATTACAATAAATGAAATCACTAAGTCAGTGATAGTGTAAATTTCTATACATTAGGAAACTTCTACACAAAATAAAACATGCCTAATGATTTTCAACAATGTACTAATTTACTGATCTTCCTTAATATTAACATCAGTTCTAATCAAGGGAGGTGATAAACAGTTCCCTCTGGTCTTCTGCTCAGCATATGGCTTTGTTCAGTGATTGATGTTTGATCTCGTCAGACTGTACAGGGCAACAACACGCCCACCTCTATCATTATGCTTCCCTCCCTGGCTTCATAAGTATTTGGTAATTCTCTGACAAGACAATCTCCTTGTGGTGCCTATGTTGCTCACGACAACAGGAGACAATTAGGAAAGTACTTCAAGCATTTGCTAATTTTTTCCCCCTCAGCTCAGAACATGTTTATGAACACGTTCAGGGATGATTTATGTCATTCCCGATACGTTGTATACATTCACGTCTGTGTTGCATTTTATCACAAACACAATAGAAGCAAGTCATTTCTTCGCCGGTCTCCTCAGTCTCCTCCAAGCTTCTCCTTTCAGCCTCCACTAGCTCCTCTCAGGCAATCATTTTCCCCAGATAATGTTCGATAGTAATTCATTACAGTGCTTTAAAAATGTATTTGGCCCATTACAGACTTGCTTCGATTTAGCTTTTTTTGTCACAGGACATAGTGTTTTTGATCATTAAATCAAACAATAACATTAGTAAATACAACAAGCAGGTTTAAAATGATCAATTTACCCATTAAAGGAACAAACCAACTTGGCCCTATGATGAATAATAATTGTCCCATAAGTCTGATCACTGGTTTTGCTACAGCAGCAACTGTCTAAGATCATACCAAAGCATTTAACTTGAAGTCCGGACTTTGATTAGGTCACTCAAAAAACATCTTGTTTTAAAGGCAGATGTGCATATGTGCTTTGTCTTATTGCCCTTCTCTAAAATGATCTGTTATCCATCTGTACTGCCGAGTGAAAGACTGTGTACATTAACACAGATTATTGCAAACTTGTATATTTAAGAAACCCTTAAATTTGAGTTTTGGGAACAAAATCTGAAGTTAAGAAAGTCAATTATGAAATACTGTTGAACAAAAATTTACACAATTAAAACGTCACTTCTAGGATTGTAAAACTATTTACTAATTTAAGAGTAAAAAAAGATGCCATTTAGCTCTGAAGTCTTATTTACCAGTCTTTACAAACCCCCTCTGTAGGTTAAATATAAAAAAAAATATGAAAACAGAAGCAGATTGTTATACAATGTGAAAATCGTCCTATTTTCAGCCTCAATAATCAAAGAAAAACAAATCTGACACACTGATATATGATCTGATTAGAATTTTGTCAAAATTCTTACTGCCCAAAACAAACAAAAATGATAACTTTTTAAGGAAAAGACTACTCTTTTAATATAACACATTAAGACCGTTCTCACAACTACGGTGTGATTCAGCTTTGGTCTCTAAATACAGAGGTGAAAGTGTTTGTGGATTGTCTTTTTGGAATGGCTCTCAAAGTATTTCTATTAATGGCAACCTTTGCCACTTCAATAGTCATGTCTCTCATACAGCACTTATGTCTGTTTCTTGCCATTTGCTTGTTAAAATTATCTGTATAATGCACTAATGCACTTAGGTACCATTACAGACGCAGTATATGTATTTTGGGGTTGGACGTCAGGGTAAAGAAAAACATTTCTTAGGATAAAATGTTGAGGAAGATTCTGCTTCAACAGGGTTATCATCATCTGGCGAGCTTTTGTTTGTCTGTCATTTGAAGTGCATCCGAGCAGTATTCCTTAGAAATAAGGTATAATCAAGTGTTTTTACATGCATAAGTTGAAAATCACTAGTCAGCGCAACTGCCAGACTCTTCACTCTACAATTCAAAACTGTGAAAGGGCTTCATTTTTCATATCAATAAAACATCAACAAAGTTACCAAAAGATTGTTCTGCTTCTCTCTCTGTGGATGTTTATGTTTCTACAATCATTAAGACATCTTTATACGCTTGTTCAAGTAGACTTTAGTAGTTTTTAGTGATGGTGCAGGAGCATAGATAAACAAAAGGTTTAACTTGTTGTATCCGGTGATTAGCATTTGTTGGTCATAACTTAAAGCCTAATATATAACAATATAAAACCAAACAGAAACATAATAATTAGAAAATCTCTTTTTGGGAACTGAAAAATTACTGGGTGGGTGAAATATCTTTTATGCTACATTGTTGGCCATAAAACAAGCATTTACATTAAAGTGTTTAAAAACAAGTTGAAATGGTAATAAATATTTGAGTATTTCAGTACTAACTAAGAAGAAAAGATGAAACATCAGTAGTCTTTAGAAAAACTATTCTGTGAGGTTTTAAAATACAAAATGATGAACGATGAAAAAAAGCCAGTCCTTGTTTGAGGCTTCAAATGTAGCTCTGTGTGACTCTAAAGGAATAAAGCTTACAACTTGTTGGCTTCATGGACAAAACCTGCTATATGCAGCTCAATCATTTAAGACTTTTAAACCAAGTTTTCATCTGCTTATTGTAGCACATCTGATTTTAAATGTCCTAATGTGTTTTGTAGTCTGGTTTGGAAGCAACTTCTGGTATCAATAAAACATGGCATTTACAAAGAATAAGAATGAGTTAGATTTTTTTCAGCATTTAAATTAAGTTTTACTGTTTTGAATCATTTGTAGCAAGGTTATGTTTGGGTTTATTTTTGACTATTTTGTTTATTTAAAAAGAAAGAAACTTCCAAAGTGCAGCAGCATGTCCTTGGATCTTACATCCTGAAAGCAGCACAGCCAGGCTTGTTTTGATGGGTCAGTAAGCCTAAATTGGAACATAGTTCCAATCTAGATCTTGATTTAAAAATGTTTAGTGACCTGACCCTGAAACAAGCTTCAAACACAACTTCGACTCTTCTGTTATGGTTGAAAAGTTCTGATATGTATCTGAATTTAAACCTCATACATCTGATTCATCATAGCTGGATGGAAGTTAAGAAAATGAATCTAACTTATTTTTTCTCTTCTGTTCCTCACCAGAAGCATGCATACTAGTCATTAGAAATATTTTTCTTTCAAAGGGCCTAATTCCACACACATGTCAAGAACATGAACTCAAACAAACGCTCTGCCCAAATACAAACAATATTCTTCACAACACATTCTTTTCAACAATATGAGAATATGGTGGTATTTGAGCTCTGAGACATATCGGAACCTTAAGAATCCCGTTAACAAAAAAAGAATATTTATATATATATATATATATAATATATGTATTTTTTTTTAACCAAAAACAAATATGGTTGGCCACTAGATGGCAGTGTATGACGTGACACTTTGTCAGATTTCTGTACAAGAAATGCAGTTTTGATCATGTCAGGACAGATATAATTCAAGCACTCATTAAATATTTAAAAGGTACAAAATTATCTGAGAGGATTTAGAATGTGTGTGTGAGTGTATAGGTATGTATATGTAGCCGGGGCATCTTTTCCCAGAAGTATGGTGCTGCACACTCTTCCTCATGCCCATATATGGAAGGTGCGGTGATAGAGTGCAGCTGGTTTGTTAGGGAGACAGGTAATCAGCAGTTGCATTTAAAAGCAGGTAGATCACTGAGGAGATCAGATCCCAGGCTGATGATTCATACGGAGGTATGTTTAACATTAAACATGTAGTGGATTTAGAATTATTTCTGATGTCTCCACTTGATTGTTGCAGTGGTAACATACTTCTGGAGAGTGATGTACAGAGCACCATAGATTGTTTCACTTTAGCTGAGGTAAAGGCAGTTTCTTATCATTATCTGGCTGCTTAAGGTGCTTGTCCTGTCTAATTTGATCTCTTTTGTGTGTAGGTTGGCCTGTTACTGTTTCAGTGTTAGATTTTGTTTAAATTTCTGTTTTGTTTTGTTTGGTTCAGGGAAGGGAAGTTATATTATCTAGCTCTCTGGCTTGTTTTAAAGATCCAAAGGACCTATGCTGTCCCTGGCTCCAAGCTGTTTTTATCTACATTGAGGAGACTAGTGGAAGGGGAGTTTTTTTTTTCTTTGCTGTGTTCACTAGGGATTTTTGTGTGAGTGTGTTTTTGTTGGGGAACACTTGGGTGCATTTAGTTATATTCGTGGTTTCCTTATTATTTTTCCTCCCGCCACACAGTCGAAATCAGTTTAATTGGGTTTTAACTATGTTGCTCAGCTATAAGGTTTCCAGGGCCAGCATAGACTCCTAATTTTAATGTAGTCATCTTGTACCTTTTAAAATAAATTGACTATTGTCCATAGAAACTTGTTAAGTCAATAAACTGTATTTAATTTGCAACAGTGCCTCTGCTAATTTTTACAAGCTTATCTGTGTGATCTGGTAAAAAGAGGATTCAAGGTTCTCCACACATAATAGAAACTGTACCCAAGGTCACAAGTTATTTTAACATTTGAATATATATGAAAAAATTAATTTCTGAATTACATATCCGTCCAGTTGACTGTGGTAATACACAAAGTATGTAAACTGCTAGAAAACGCTATAGAAGAAGAAGATGTCAGGACAGTGAAAAGATGCATAGTAAACTAACTGGAAAATTAGCTGGCTGTGGAACAGGAGAGATTCATGTAATATCAGTCACAATTCCTGTATCACTGTCTGACCATAAAAATCTGGAGATGAAAGCTGTTAAACTAGCTCAGCTGGAGGTCTCTTCTTGAAATAAAGGACCTTCCTGCTTAGAATCATGAATTTTTTTAAAGCTATTGCTGATCAATTGAGTCTGACAGACGTTTCTCTGGAGTGTACCTCATGTATAAACAGCTTATAGATGGCTGAATCAAAGTTTTTTTTCTTAAGACTGCACAAACTGAATGCATCTGTGTAGGAATAAATCAGATGGAAGCCATACTGGGTCTGTTTATTTATATATATATATATGCTGGAGGAACACTAATGCCCCAAACCCAGTTTTTTGGGGTTTCAGCAGTACTGTGATGCTTTTCTTATTCACAACTGCTTGTGATGGTTCTTGGGTGTGGCTTGTAATTATTTTATGGGTTACTTAAGTTTCATAGTTTCTTCTAATTGTCAGGTTTATTTTCATAGTTTACTCTGGGATTTGACAATCTACTGTTATTTAATCATTTCCTTGTTGTCTACTTAGAGTGTACTCGCTTTCGGTTCAGTCTCATGCATTTGTTGTTTGCCAAGTTTAGACATGACAGTTTGTATCCTTATTTCTAGGGTCATAGTTTATTGTTGAGTCTTGATTTTTGTATTCTTTTATTCCCCTACATTTCTCCTGTCACATTCTTCTGTTTATATCTTGATTTTTCTCCTGTTAGCTCCTATGTTTGTCTTTTTCCTGTTTTCTTTTGTACTTATATTCACCTTTCTGTATTATGCATGCCACTCACCTGTGCTGCCTCACCATCCTCATCTGTTGCACCTGTTCAGTCACACATTTAAATTCCTGATTTCACACTGTTTAGCTCTGGATTCTCTGTTCCTTGCTCAGTTTCAAATATGTTTAATTTCCATGAACTGTTCTACCTCCATGCATTGTTCCAAGTTCGTTGTTGCAAGACTGAGACTTCATCCATGCTCCATGTCGCTTAGTTAATGCTTTTTTCAAGTTTTGTTTATCTTTATTAAAATCTTTCTTATATCATACCTGAGCGGCTGCCTATGTGATGGCATGTTTTTATATTGAAACTTCTGCCCTAACCAGCTGTAGTTTTCTTTCACTTGTTATGACCCTCTGTTTGCAAAGCCATTAAAGGATTTTTGACCTTAAGCTTGTTGTGAGCATGCACAGCTTTCTACACTCTACCTGTCAAACATGCATTTTTAATGCTTGAATGATTTATGCATGCACCATATCTTATGCACAAACAATTGTAAATGAATAAACTATCTAAAGGAAGAAATACTTATTTATCAACACCACTTTAAAAGATGACTAGAAAGTCGGGCAAAAGAACATAAAGTTTGGCCTAAGATCACTATCCATATCCAAAAGCTGTTATTGCTGGATTTTTTTTTTTTTTTAAATTTTGATGTGAACTATCAAATGAGTCTGTTCTCCAAAGCCATACTAACTGGAAAAAATTACTTTTTAAAACATTTCGGTAAACCCATGTCTGGACCTTGTTGCATATGTATCATATAAATCATACTTCTGATAGTGTTAACACTTGTAAACCAACCAAATCTTCTCACTGATGTACTCTTTATCCCTGTTTAAAAAAAAAAAAAAAAAAAACGCATGCAAAAAGTCTTTGTTCTCCAGACCACATGCAGCTCTGAGGGATTAGAAAAGACCAGGCAGCTGCATGCAGTCTTAACTTTGAACCTGTTCACACCAATTAAGGAAGAATGGACATTTTTAGCTGAAATTGATTTTAAGTAAAGCACCCTTTATAGAGGTAGTACAAACCATCATGTATAATACAGGGATGTGTAACAAGGTCATAATTTCATTTTGTAGATATTTATTACAGTCTGCAATCTCATGCATGCAAGTGTATCCTCATTTAGTGATGTGTAAGTGTTGTGCATGACAGAGAAAGTTTGTTTGAGAAACATTTTAGATGGATGTTGATAAGAGTATAGTTCCAGCTCCATCTGAACTGCAAAACTTGTTCGTCTTCAATGACTGGAACTCATTCTGAATTTCCACAAAGGTTTTGTTCTTTGTTTCAGGAACGACAAAGAATATGTAGGTGACCACCAAGGAGCAAACTGCCAAGAAGACCAGGAAACAGTACTGCTGTAGCCCAATCTATGGATGTAAAGAAAAGATGTATCAGACAACAGTGAAACATTTTAAATTGCACTTATTCATGTTGACCTGGAGCACTGACCACAATGAAGGGAAAGACCATGCTGATTAAGAAGAAGCTGAGCCAGTTCACTGATCCTGCAATCATGAAGGCAGCAGGTCGAGCATTTTGTGTGAACAACTCTGTGGTTAGGATGTTAGTCACACCACCTTTAACAGACAGTAGACACAAAGAAAATTAGTGACATGGCTGTGAAATTTAATGAGATTCATGCTCTATTTACTTACCTGGTCCCAAGCCAAAACTCAAGATGAAGGCAAAAACACATGCCATGCTCAGGTACGGAAAAACTGGGCTGAAATCCTGAAGGGAGAGAATTGTTAACTCCGGCATAAACGTCTGGGTAAGATGTCTGATCATGAGGTAACTTACCTGGAAAGTGAGCGTCAGTGTGAAAAAAACACAGCAGATACTCATGAGTACATATCCCCCCATGATGAGGACTTTCCTTCCCAGACATTCAATAAGCATACCCTGTGAGACACACAGCATGTCACAAGACCATGTGGGGAGGTTTAACAAGCAAATGTAGCTGGACATGTTCCAATATGTAAATAAAACCCAATGTACTTCAACAGGAAACTTACTGTTTATAATACTATTACAAAAATACATTGTAAATGAACTGATTCAATTGTTTGCACATTACTTAAGCCTTATTTTAAATAGTAAAAAACACAGATGTGCCAGTTAATGCCGTAACATTTCACACAGACTAAATTGACAGGACTGTCTTTGTACAGCTCACTTTAAGCACACATTTGACTAATATCTTCAGTTTTGTTTTGGACTTTGTGTTAATTTTCATTGTACTTTAAGTGTTCTTATGAATGATTACAAATCTGTTTTGAGTTGCAGTTTTTGGTTGCCGTTTCATCTGTGGACCTTATTAGAGAAAATACTACCATAAAACAATGAATCATTTAACATTATGGATGTTTTGTTGTTGATGCTCCCATTGTTCCTATGAGTTGGATTTTACTTTTTAATGATAAAACCTCAAATTTCAATATATTTTGTTGCACTTTAATGTGATAGTTCAGTTAATTTTACAAATAAACCAAACTGGTTTCTATTAACTTTGGATAGGTATAAAGCTAAAAGGTGTGTTGTGCATTTGTACTCAGTCCCCTTGACTAGAATTACCCCTGATCAAATCCAGTGCAATCTTTCCAGAAGTCAGAGGAAATAGTCAACTTGTGTGCACCTTAATCACTGCATAAAAACAAAAATGACACACAACTTCATTAAAAATTCAAGTATAAATGGATACTCACACATGTTAAAGCTGTGATGCACTCACAGGCACCAGTGCCGACAGTTGCATATGGTATTTTATCCATAGGAATTCCAGATTGTCGGAACACATAATCAGCGTAGAAGTAAATCTAAAGACAGGAGGATATAATTGTGACTTTTGCTTTATTTATTTTTTAAATAATCATTAGGGTAAGTCATACATACAGCATTAATGCCATTCAGCTGCTGAGCAATGTTCAGCAGGACGATGGTGAGAAGTTGCCACCATAAACTACGATCGGAGAAGAGTTCCCAGGGCTTCTTGGCTTGGAAACCCACCAAATTATTCTTCTCTTTCTCGATATCCTCCAAAGCATCACCAGAGTCAGCTAAGCCATGCAGCTGCCTCAAGGCTGGACACAGGAAAACACATGACTCAGTGAGTGAAATCGTGTGTGAACACCATTCTTCTCATCTGATCAGGCGTCAGGGGTGTGACTTTTAAAGTCCAATCAAAAGGTTTTCTGCAATAAACAGCTTTTCTTTCACATTAATGAGCTGTGGTCCAAACGAGATCACATGCATGAACCGACTGCACCAACAAAACACTGATTTCTGCTTCTAGATAAGATTTGTATAAGAAGGCTGCATTTACTTATGGTTCCTCAAAATTAGCACGTGGAAGACGGGTTGCTTTTGTATTTATATTTTTTTTAATTCTGTGGTTTAGTTCCAACTGTTCCAATAAAGTTAAAATGACTTCTCAGGGTTTAAACAAGCAAAAATAATAGTGATAATAAAACTAATAAAATCAAAAATAATGATCTACACAATACACTGAGGAATAGTTTTAGAAATACTTTACCTTTTTTACATCTCTCCTCGTCTCCTTTGTCAATAAGCAGGTAGCGCGGGCTCTCTGGGAACCAGGGCAGAATAAGGAGCTGCAGGAATGCAGGGATGCATGTGGTGGAGAGCAGAATGGGCCAGTACTCTTCTTTACCAAGAATTTCTCTGCACAGTTACGCACAGATGCCAAATTAGAATGCTTGTTAAGACAGCACAACAATCTGTGCATTCCTTGAAAGTGAATATTAAGCGGCCTATGTGGGATTTAGTGTTTGAAACTCACTTGAGGCCCATAACTTGTCCTGTTAAGATTCCACCAGTGATGAAGATTGAAGTTCCCATTCCCATGGCCCCACGTAATGCAGTCGGAGCTATTTCCCCCAAGTAAAGAGGCTGAACACACAGGGCGATGCCTGTGAACAACAATCCGAGATTCATGTCTAAGTTAGTATTTTGTTTTAAAGTTAGACCCCAAAAATGTTAACGAGAAAAAGACTTTAGAAATTATTACTAAACATATGCAACCAGTTTTTAAGGAGGTGTTTGGCTATAAAACAAAATATGTCTTTTGAGTCATTGATGGTTTATTTAAGTATTTACACCTCTTGAAACATGAAAATGTTTTTTTCCGTGTGAATTCTGAAATGAAAGGAAACAGATGCAGGGTTTTTGAAATGTTTTTCTAATTGAGAAGCAGCCAAAAGGTCCTTGGACACTGGAGGATCCATAGCTCAGGTGGACAAATGTGTGGACAAGACAGCTGATTGCTGTACACTCTAAAAATCTGGTATTTATGGAAGATTGGAAAGAAGAAAGGCATTGTTATACGAAAGTCAAAGAATTCCCCATTGAAGTTTTGCACAAGCTATGCAGGACACACAAAGCTCATTATAGAAGGCACTATTTTGCAAAACAGAAAGGAAAGAAAATGACTATCATGTGCAATGCTGGTTACTTTATTAACCCAATACAATTAGTTGTTATAAAAAGTATGAAGGGGGGCTAAAGAGAAACAACCATTACATATTTTTTAGACTTTTATATGTGACAAATGTTGAAAACCATGTTTCTTTTTTCCCCACTTCACAGCTATTGAATTTGGAGTTTTACAAATCATCAAAACATCAAATCCCAACACTTTGGATTTCAGTTTGTGGATGCGCTATACAAAAGATGGGAAAGCTCAAGAGATGTAAGAATGCTTGGCTGTATTTACCTGCATTCATTCCACTGAGGAGCCGTCCAATGATGAGCAGCTCAAATGACCTTGTGGTGGAGCTCAGACCCATCAGCAGAGCAGCTGTCAGTGAAAAGGCGTTATTGGCCAGCAGCGTCCCTCTCCTGAAGGAGGCCACACGATAGGACTTAGAGGTGACAAAAGATGAGTTAATCTTACCAAATGTAGCAATATCTCCATACCTTCCCAGCTTCACAGACAGAGTTCCGCCCACTGATGCCCCTATGAGCCCTCCTAAGGTGAACATGGAAACAATGGTGGACCAGAGCAGCGTGAGTCCTTCATGTGATATGTTGGTTTGATAGCGCTGGATCCAGGTCTGGTTGATAAAGTTTTGTACATACTTGGGATGGAAGGAAAGAAAATAAATGTAGTTTGACATTTGTTATTTTTAAGTGCAGTTACAAATTAGCAAAAGAAAAACTTTGATGTACTTTCTAAGCACAAGTTTGTTCACACATTAAGAGGTAATATAAAGAGCAGCATTGTTTTTATTTGGACAATTTATACGTAATGTATATATCCTTGGTTGATACAGAACAAAAAAATCTGCAGGCAAGAAGTTCACCAGCTATAAAATGTTTATCACAGACAAAAAGACAACTTTTCTTTCAGGCAAAACAAGAAAATACTACTTTGAAGTGCATCTTTCAAGAAGAAACAATAACAATCCAGCTTTGCTTTGCTATCCTCCCCAAGTATTCCCATTTCTTCCTGGTTCTTACCATTGTGGGTGAGTTGATGACAGAGATATTGTATCCATACTGAAACGTTCCTCCAACACAAGCAGCAAACGCAGCCAATAGCAGCGATTTGTTTGGAAGCTGCAAAAATTCAAACAAAGACTTCAGGAGAGCATTTCTGGGAAATCAAGAACAACAAAGTCATCCTTCTTTTCTGCAGCGAGTCATAACAATGTATGCCTTGCATACCTTTAAACGCCTTTTGTCTCCAATGCCCCTAACGAGCAAAGGCTCGTACTCATCCACATATTCTTTAGGCATTTTTCTCACAACCTCAAGGCTTCTTAAAACTATTGTCCACACATGGAGTATCCTTTTCTTCTTGAGGCTGCTCTCAGGAGTGAACTGATGTCTGACTGGTGAATGAGTTTATCCTGAGAATAACACAACTGATCTGTTGTCAGAAAATGAGTGTGAAGTGTGGTGAATCTTCTGCATAATGACGGTACTCTCTGATCATCAGAGTTTCACGCTACTGTGACAGCGTCCAAGTACTGAAGAAGTAGAGCTCAGTGAGCGAAGTATTGGTGAAGACTGCATGCAGCATATTGAAGCTATATTAAGCTTTACTAAACCAATCGGTCTTGTAAACTTGCAACAGTAAATGAGTCTTCTGATCTTAAAGCACAACAAGCCTTTGCATCATCTTAGGACCTTTTGCTTGATGATGTCAAGCAGCCCTAATGAGTAAATAACAGCCTTTTTATAATTTGTTGCTTCTTAATATTCTGGGAATAGTTTAAGTATTGTATGCTCTCTTTTGATCTCAACTTTGTAGGATTATTATAGGAAGAAATGATGTAAAAAAAATATATAAATTAGCAGTTTATTTGAAGGAATGTTTTTATCAAAATTTTATACTATCCTACAAGCAATTTAAAGTCTTGTTGGCTCACAAGTTAACCCTAAAAGCTAGTTACATTTCATTCAGAATTAAAATATGATCACGCATTAATATATTAAAAGGGGCAGAACCGGCTCTAGTCATATTGTTGCCCAAAGCGCTAAAATTAAAATTAAAGCTCTGTGTGGACAACAGAGGTAAACATTTTCTCACTTAAACAGGAACCAGGTTTTCTTGTTTAGAATGTTCTCTTCAATATGAATCAGGTTTTGTCCAACAATTCATAGAGAAAAGAAATCACACAAAGTAGTTTTCATTGTCAGATATTTTCAAAAAACTTTTCTAAAGAAAAACCGCCAGAAATCAGACTCTAGACACAAGAACATGAAAAGCACAAAGTGACAAAGAGTGAGATGTTCCTACCAGCCATCATTCAGAGCAGCTCTGATCACATATACATATATATGTGTGTGTGTGTGTTTTTTTAATCCTTTTTTGCATTTTTTGGCAACAAGAGAACTCCGAATATAAATAACAAAATAATGTTCTCGACTGGAGTTTGAAGACATGATCTCTACAGATGCTGTGCTGACTCCCCCTATGTGACAGAACAAAATCATCTTGTGTCTCTTGCTTTTCCTCACTTATTATAAATTATTATTGACTGTAGACTTGAATCTTGATTAGTCAAATTGTTTTATCCCCTTATTTTGTTTTCATTCATGTTGAAAAACATCCCCAAAATTATTAAATGTTTAAGTTGATGGATTGATGATGATGGATTTTTATTAAAGAACAGGTTTATGCTCAATAATCTGTTTGTGATTTTAATTTATGTTTAATAAAATAGACAATAAAGCCAAAACATAACATGCATGATTAGTGTTTACAGCATAAACTTAAATGAACATACTGTTCATTTAAGTGCAAAATACACAAATGACTAACAAATAGCTGCAGCAGATGCCCATGGAAACCCTAGAAATCCTCTTCAGAATCCTAACAGCAAATGTTCAGAATGGGAAATGAAACAATTTGTGTTGAATTAACCATGAATGCAACATCAAAAGAGTAGAAACTCCTAAAATATACTATTGGACCACATGTCTCCATTTATCGCTGCAGGGAAGCCACAGTGCATCGTTTTCAGACACTAAAGGAAAATCAGATATTCAGAAAGAAAACCCAAAATGGGGTCAAATCTTACACTCACCTCTTTCTTTGATTTATTGGCTCCCTCACTTAAATTCATCTTGGAAGCTGCTGTGAAATGAAGTTCAAACAAAGCATTGAAAGCGTGTCGAGCCGCTCAGTCGGATTGCCCTCCTTACACATTGTGTCTCCCAGTTGCAAGGTGCAGCACATGACTTCTGCTCAGGGGGCCAGGCTGTTAAACTCATTGAAGTTTAACAGCCCCTGCACCCATTTGGCAGTGGAAGGACTGTTTGACCCATATATAGAAATAATAACCCGCCTTTGGAGTAGACTTTCCACTTGTTTAGTATTGCTCAACATCTAGCCTGAAACAAACAAATACGATTTTATGCCAGGGTACCTTTCCTTATCTCTTGTTTAGGTTTGAAGAAAAGTTTCTCTCAGTTCTATCTATTATTACACAAAGATCCTGAGACAAGGTTGCGCTGAAATGTGAAAGGATTTGTCCATTGTTAACCTTTTCTCCAGTCGAAGAACAGAGATCTTTCTTAATCATAACCACAGCTTTGAGCATGTGAGTTGTAAACCCTTATCCAACAGGTCAAGTCGACTTCAGAATGCCATTTGTTGACCTTCAAACAAATTCCTTCAAAGAACCTTGAAGCTTTGCAAGATGGTGCAATGAAACATAGGCAGCTTGTTTTAAAATAATTTAAGGAGTTCTGTTCCCATAAACAATAGCACTTGGTGCATGAAGATTCAATAAAGCCAATATAATTATGCAGCTTTTCTTTAAAGAATAAAAAAGGCGTGTTTGTGAACAATACTGTTTTGCACAAACAGCGCCCTGTCTTTGTTCTCTGTTTTCCCTCCTGTTAAACTCATTTGCAGAAAGATAACTTTTCACTAAATGCTGCGTGTATGGTTAAAATAAAACAGCTGCAAAACTACTCAATGACATCCAATGTTTTATTTCTGCGTTTTCTACACAAGATACTTTAGTTTCACAGAAAAGTGAAAATAACATTATGTAAGCAGGCTTGCATTAGGAGAGAATGGGGCTGGCTGTCACAAGGGTTGCTTGTTGCTAAATCTCGCCCCTTGGATGGAGTTGTTACAAAATGTTTGTGTGCGAGTTTCCAAAATAGTTCTCACAGACTAGGTAGGTTTTTATTTTAGTACTTTCACACTTGACTTACACCTACAAGGACTTGTCGTTTTTTTCCCATCATAGTGAAAACTTTTGATTTTTTTCTGAGTTCCTTTTCAATTGTCTTAAACCATAAATTTAGGATTAAACACTTATTATCATTTAAAAGGGGCAGCACAGTGGCGCAGTTGGTAGAACTGTTGCCTTGCAGCAAGAGGGTTCTGGGTTCGATTCCCAGCCCGGGGTCTTTCTGCATGGAGTTTGCATGTTCTCCCTGTGCATGCGTGGGTTCTCTCCTGGTACTCCGGCTTCCTCCCACAGTCCAAAAACATGACTGTCAGGTTAATTGG